>JAUMHP010000046.1:2472922-2488755 GCA_032361065.1 Enteromius trimaculatus
AAATATAATTTTGGATGCAATTAATTAAATGCATGGACAAAAAAAGCATAAAATTCATCATAAGTTCAGAAAACAGCTATGACACCAAGCAACTGAACTCTGCATCTGCATTTCTACTTTTGCATGTTTGATTGAATGATTTGCACGATTCTTAAAACTAATAACACTCTTCCTTCCATCAGTCGGACTTGTTCCAGGATGACCTTTACCCCGACACGGCGGGTCCGGACGCCCCCCTGGAGGCAGAGGAATGGTTTGAAGGGAAGAACGGAGATCCTATCCTGATATCCCTGAAACATGGATACATCCCAGGGAAGAACCGGGATCTCACAGTGACCAAGAAGAACGTCCTAGACAACAAGATGAGCAAGAACACAGAGAACACTGCTCCTGCTGTCAAGACCGCCACCTCCACACCATCTATCGTAAGTGGGAATTATTTGCCAATTTACTTTTTCCTTTTCGTTTTATCATCCTACGGCATGCCATTTTTCCTACATCTAAATTCCCTAATTCCCTAATATATATAATAATTGACTACTATTACTTTAGCCGTATTACACTGTGCTTCAGTTGTGACCTTCATGCAGCTAAATTATTGTATTGCTCAAGGCCAACTTCTCTTTTTGACTTTTATATAGCTTTTTTACAGTTTTAAGGATGTTCTACAGCAGACCCAACCCCTAACCACATGCCTGTTTAACCACATGACAGCAACAGCACATGTGTGTCCCACCCACTAAACCCAGCTCCCTGCTCAGAGCTGTAATCACAGGAGCAGAGTTGGCTGCTGTTCATCACACCCAAAGATTATTCTACAAGCTGACTTAATTATTTGCATATGCCGTATTATAATAATTAACTACAATTCTAATGTTTTTCATGAATTAAAAAGAAAAACTTTGAAATGTTTAAAATTAACCAAGTATTAAAATGAAATAAACATAAATGCAAGTTAAATAGGTACAGAATACATTAATGCATAAGTCTTCTGTTTTGTTTTGTTACGATGTGTTTTATTTTCATTCGTTTATTTACTTATTTAAATTTTCTTTCAGTTTCCATGTCATATATGCTCCTGAAAAACCACAACAAATGTATTTTTTGTGTGTGTGTCTGTGTGTTTACACTATAAATTCAACTATATAAAAATGTATCCTTAATTTTTCTTTCTTGTTTTTGTTTCTTAACAGAAAAGTGAAGCTAAGCTAGAAGAGGTTTTGAAAGAAATGAAATCTCTCAGAGAGCTGGTCAGCAGTCAGGAAAAAAGAATTGCCAAACTTGAGGAGCAGCTGTCTAAAATGGACATCTAATGGACCCTGAAATCCCTTCCCCTACTTCTATTCAGGATATCCCATTGGCCAGGTGGGCGGGACCCGTCACTGCCAATCACCATGACAGCGTTCCGTCTGAAGCCTGCCTTGAAAAGACTCCAACATTCCAAGATGATACATTTTTTGTTTCTTCTTTTTTTTTTTGCAATCCCTAAAACCTGTTTGTACCTCATAGCCATTTGGAAAAAAAGAAACTCTCAAAATTTGCCCCGTTTAGCTTTTTACTCAGTCTCACTCCAAATCTTTCTGCAACGGCTGTGTTTTATCTGGTGTTCTTGAAAAGTCTTAAGTTTTTTTTTTTGTTTGTTTTGTTTCGTTTTTCTTATTAAAATTTTGATTAAGCAGATTGCATCATGAAACAGTTACATGAACTTGATGAGCTCAAAGTTCATCAGTATTGCAGTTACCCTCTCGCCCTTCTGAGTTGCCAAATTTTGCTCCCTTACCTCCCTGACAGTATTTGAGTAGCTTTTCATTTTGTACTTTGTATAAGGGACAAAGCTATATGCTAGTAATGCAAGGAGGGGAAATAAAGTGGAACCTTTCCTCAATGTCGTAGGTGTCTTTCGAGCGAATAAAAAATACAGATTTTAATCAAACATGTAGAGTTGACAAAGTTTACAAACCAGTACTGGAAAACAATAGAGGTGCGCTAAAATATTCCACTAAGGATGACTTCTTTTTTTTTTTTTAATCGGGTACCAATTTAAAAGTATTCAAATATAATTAATCAAAATAATTGTGGTTCTGATGGGTGCCAGTGTGTACTCCACTCACATTTTCTTGATGGCAGACATTGCTCATTATAATTGTAATAATACAAGCAAACTGAGTCCGTTTTTCCCCTGTCTAGTTTCCTCGTATCTGAACCTTTCTTCATTCATATTCCGTGTCCTGAATGAAACCAGAACCAGTACGGGTCTCGCTTTGTAAACTCTAGAAGGTCTCAGCTTCTAATTTCACATCCCAAAACATGTTTATATAAGCTCAGAACTAGATATCACAGCAAAACTTGATAGCTTTTACTCTGACTTCGTTCAGGTTCAGGTCGAAGAAACACCATTAGGTTTGCTTTGCTTTCTCATTAATACCTCCGATTCTCATCTTGAGTTGTGCCGTCCACACCATCTCAGTTGATGTACATGCTCTTGCTGTGCATTGTAGACCATGACAACCAGCACAATAGTGAGTCAATGATTGACTTCCTTTTCCTAATAAGTCTGTTTGCGATGCACTGTCTCTCTTGCTCTCCCAGTCAAGCAGAACCAGTTCTCTCCAGGGACGGCTCACATCTAGATGATGATTTCAGGAACGTGTTATGTGTGCAACAACTTCAAGCTGATGCCAGCTCCTTTTTTCTCGTTTGGGTTATGCATTGGCCATGCCAGGAAGAGAGGAAACTGTGATTCTGCTGTTCAGATTGCTTTGGCTACATCCTACGTCAGAGCGTTCTCTTGTGGTTTTCGTTTTGACGCTTCTACATATCTCATTTTCATTTCACATCACTGTCTAGTGCCTCTTTTATAGATTTCTAAAAAGCATCCTCCCTCTTTGTGCTTTTTGGTCTAAAATAGCCAGCGTCTTCTGACCTCGGAAGCATTCCGTGACCTACAAGAACTTCAGATCTGTGTCTGACAGTCATTCTCTCGCTTTCTTTTCTTGGTGAAGTTTTAAAGTGAAGGGTTTGAAAATGTAGGGGCCGTGTTTATGGGTAGAGAAGTGCCAAGCTTTGCGATGGATCCATGTTGAGTGTTTCAGTGGCTTCGGGAGGCATCTGTGATGCATCCTCCAGCGTGTGGTTGGTTGAAGTGAAAAGGGGTTTTTGTAGGTCGAAAAGATAATGCAGGAAGAAGGCTGGATGCAAGTGATTAATTTAGATGCTGTTTGTAAATATATAATTTTTTAGGGTTTCTTTGGCTGTAGGAAGGTGTTTGTCCATCATTTGGAGTTTGATGGTTTTAAAGAATTCCCCATTCCCCCCTCATCATTATGCACACTGTGAGCCTTTAATGTTTAAAATGAAATAAAAATCAAAAGGAAGGAGATCTTGTGCATAACTGTACCATTTTTGTTCATTCATCTGCTTCAAGTATAAAGAGTCTTGATTACCAGAAAAATAAAAAATAAACTGAAACATTGCCCTTTGTGTCTCTCTCTTTTTTTGTTTCTAATTATTAAACCTCTTTTTGTGGAAGCGTGGTTGGTTACAAGTTAGTGTTTTAGGGAACTAAGATGTGATATTTAAGTCTCTCTCTTGCTCATTTGTGTTTGCGTCACCTCAGCTTTAGCCTGACGCTTCATGAGGTTTGACTTCCTGTATTTTTTTTGCAGTGAGTAGGTTTCGCGACATTGCATTTTGAGTGTGTGAGGGGGCCTAACGTTCCATTGAACTCCAGATCAACGGTAAAAACGGATGGTATGTACCTTTGAGTTCTATTTGAATTCTGCCTTAGCGTATTTTGTTTAAAACCGGATGTTAGGTTAATATAGTGTGGTGTTTCTTTTGAAAATCCATCAACTGTGGAGTGTACGTGACTAAATATCTGTGAGTAAACTGGTAAAGGTTTTTAATGAAGTGTGATCATAACCGCAAGCGTGAAATTATTTAATCTTAAGTTTTTAAGTGTGGATAACTGTAAGACAACGACACTTTGTCAACTAAAAGGAAGTTATGGTGTAGCCACATGCTATAGTCACAAACTTTAAGTAGGCAGCCGTCAGGTGTTTTGTTCTTCCATTGTTGCTAGACTTCAGTTGGCTCTCACTTCTCGCTCTCTGAAAGTTCCTCTCAGCTCAACATACTAGGGAGGAATAACCATACGGCATATGAATATGAAAATAAAGCTGTGCGTCTAAAACACTATTGCAACATTTTCTGTCCTTTTTGTGCAGATGGCGAAGGTGACTAACCGACTACCAGTTCTTGTTTTTGTGCTGACTATGAGCAGTTTGGTCACGTCAAGATCTTTTAGGATGAAAAGGGAAATTAGTCCCAATGCGACAACGATAAACCCCAACATACACAGTACAGCAACCCTAGCTCCAGACGAGAATGCAACCAGCACCACCGTGGAAACTTTACAGACAGCATCAGATTCAAACATCTCTGCGACTACAGTTTACCACCATACTCCAGATTTGAGCCACACCCAACAAAGCTCCACTTCAGGAACCGAGAATCTGACAGTTCACTGGTCAACAAATAACGAGAGCGCAAATAACACCCAACTTCCCACAATAAATAACGTTACTGGACACATTTCACTCAGACCCACATTTCCTGCGTCTCCAGATTACGTCACAGAGAAGCTCACGACAGCAGCGACGACGACGAGAATGTCCACAGGTGCAAAAAACCTTACCACAGCAGGCACTAAAAAATCGACCACGACTCACTCGTGTTCTACTGCCTCTTCTCAAGGGGATGGACTTGTGAGTCGTTGCCTCATCGCCATCGCCTCCATGGCTGCTTTAACCACCATCTTCATCATTAGCACCATCTGCCTGGCTACCAAGCTCTCGGGGTACAGATACAGGCATAAGGCGCATCTCCTCCAGGAGACTGAGATGGTCTGCATTTCTGCCCTGATGAACGACACCGATCACCCGGTTCCAAAGCCAAGACGGCATCCCAAAAGTAACGGAGCACTGATCCCCAATACTGAGGATGGAGATCCTGACGGAGATAATCTCACTCTAAACAGCTTTCTTCCTGATACCGAAGGCCCTCTTTAGAAATGTAGACCTATGCACTGACAAACAGGATGTACCTTTTTTTTTTTTATGTTTTAAGCATGAAGTCAGTGCTCAGGATTGACCCAGTTTATCGGTTTTCTCACTCAAAAGAAGCTCTACCAATAATCTGATGCCTGGCTTTTAAAACAACCGTTTTATGATTTGCTGTACAGTCATCCACATCATTTATTTAATCAGTGGAACATTCAATTGTTTTTTTGAAGTGTAAAGATGTTATATTTAATCATTTCTTTGAGATATTGAGCTACGAGGTTGTCTAAGGAGCTCAGGCATTAGTAGGGCTTGGCAGAATGTATTGCTGAGTATAGTCTATTCCTGTCTGCGGTGCGGCTAGCGCTATATAATTTACTCCAACAGAACGATGTTGGAGATTATCACGGTCTGAATATAACGTGTTATCATTGCGAATGTACATAAAATACACGCTTTCACATTTACCCAGAAAGAGTTTAGTATTTCCACAGAAATGACACGCTTTCTTTTGTGTGACTTTAAGAAAATGGCCAAAGCCAACTTAGATTAACACTGCGAAAAAGAAAAAAAGGTTTTCAAATATTTTGAATTCACATTTAGTTTGTTCATTTGTACTATAGTGTTTTTTTCTATGCACATTCTGTGTAGGGGACATCAGTATGGATGCGTTTAAGTGAATGTTGTGCAAAATGACATAAAGTCATATAGCGATAACCCAGTTCTTGTTAGCCAAGCCAATTTTATAAATGTTGAATAAATCATTTAATTGAAGTGACCTGGATCTCTTACATTTTAAAGTGAATGTGAGTCGTTGTATGCAGCCATTACTTGAAATGGATTGCTGTATTATTCTTATCCCATGCCTCCATCAACGTTCTGGAGGAGAGGAGGACAGAAAAAGGGAGGAGATGGAGCAAGAGGGGAGGGAAATGTCCTTGTGCAATTATCCAGATTTTTTAGGAAAACCCACACAGTCAGAATCTTCCATGAGCCTTTCAGGACAGGAACAAGCAGCTTTTTTTCTTTACCAACTCTTATTTGTCTTTTTTTTTTATTTTGCTAAAATAATTTTATTTCTTAAAGCGTTGTCAAAGTGACAGGAAGTAACGCCGTCAGTGAGTATTTTTATATTTCCTTCATTGAGAGTTTATTTGACGTTTTGGTTTCACATGTTATAAATAACTTGTTGATATAGAGGTCACATCTCATTTCAAATGGATTTATCATCAATCACTCACGATTCTTGATCAAATTCTGATGGGTTCCATGTTTTTCTGATATAGTGAGGGACCTCACAAAGTAGGAATAAATGCGAAACCTCAAATACCAAGATACCACCTCCGCTTTTTTAATATAATTTTATTACTTTTTAACCCATTGGTCCAACTTACCACATGCAAAATATGTACTATCTATTAAAAACAAAAATTGTGCTTATAGTGATATTATGTGAAAAGCATTTTAAAACAAAGCAAGCGTTCACTTTTTTGTCCCTTTTTTTGCGCTTTACACAAAATACACTGTCTTATGCAATAAAGCCAAACTGTTTTTTGTTTTAATGCCATCTACGCAAAGGATGCACATTTTTGCCTGCCTTGTTTTACTGTAAAAATATATCCTATTTTATTTTTGTGGTCTGCACAGACGATATTCTAATTGGATTAAATTAGCAGATGCTTCCTGTTTTTGCTCTTATTTTAAATTAAATTCCTCCAACACTTTGCTGAGGTTACCTCATATTGTACGTTAATACAAAACTGTACAAGTGACTGAATGCCTTCTGATTAGCAGAACCGAGACCGTGGTCAGAGCTGAGGGTTAGTCAGTGTGGTTGGCACTAAGGAGGAAATGTTTTATAAAAATAGGTTTTAAAGAAGTAAAGACAATAGAGGTAAGACTATTGGTTAGAAGTCAGTATGTGGTTTGCACCGTCAGTTCTGATGGTGTTCATTTGGGGAAATTCCCTTCAAACCTTAACCTGCTGCTGGTTGAAGTAGCTTATCCTTCCTATGCTTTTTGATAAATGTAAAAACGGTTTACTTTAGCGTGAACGATTTCACGATAATATAATGCAGGTTTCTTGATGCTGTGTGAAGCGTATGAATATGATGTGTGTGTTCTTGAGCAGCGCAGAAATAGTCTCGCTGGTCTGTGGCAGCTGGGCTGTAAATACAGGCCTGTGAGCTGCGGCTCTCCCACGCCTTGCTGCACCCTCACAAATATATATCTGGCCTTGCTTTTGCTTTTCTGTGGTGAGCGGGTGGCATCGGCCAGGCAAGGAAATTACAAACCAGGCCTGGGCTCCCTCTGCCTCCACCCCAAATAAGTAATAACTGGATGTAACAGGAATAGCTCCTCTCCTGCGAGGAAACAGAAACATGAAAATTCGCTCTCATGTAGAGAGTCTACAGCAGTGTGTGTGTTTTATAAGCATCTTCCTTCCTGTGATTCACAGTAAATTGATTGCACTGATAATACAGAGACCTCTATGTGAGTAGACGCTAGGTAACTATTTACCATTCACCAAGTGGAAAATTTCCATTATATTGTAGTCTACATTAAATCTCTATGACCTTTGCAATACAATACAAATTCATTATTTAGTTGTAAACAAATAAGTGCCGTGGTTCTTTTCTCTTTTTTTTTCGTTTTGGTGCTACTCTATTTGTGACAAATTTGGATTTTGTTTACCATTTATTTTAACTTATTGGTAAAGAAAACAAATATAAAGATTCTTTAACAAAAATACAACTTCTTAACACACTACATCTCCATTTGGTAACGTTAATTAATTGCATTAGCTAACATGAAATAATGAATAATAATAATCTTACTAAATGTTAAGTTACGCATTTACTTCTGCAATATTAAAAATCAAAAGTTGTATCTTTTTTATTTGATGGACCTGGGAAAAGATGAACTAACCTCAAAAAATGGAACAAATGTATTGATCATTCTTAGTTAACATTAGTTAATGCATCAGCTAACAGGATTTTAAACTGGGTTACATTTTATTTTAAGGTGTCCTTGTTACAGTGTTATTATGCATGTAAGTACTGAATATTATTTATTATAACTATATGTACTTAATATATGGTTATAGTTAGGATGAGGGTTGGTCTTATATGGTTACTTGCATGTAATTAATTGTTAATAGTTTGTGACTCTGGAGCACAAAACCAGTCATAAGTAGCACAGGTGTATTTGTAGCAATAGCAAACAATATATTGAATGGTTTAAAATCTATACATTCCTCTTTCATGCCAAAAATCATTAGGTTAAGTATAGATCATGTTCCATGAAGATATTGGGTCAATTTTCTACCTCAAATTTCAAAACGTAACTTAATGTTTGATTAGTAATATGCATTGCTAAGAACTTCATTTGGACGACTTAAAAGGGGATTTTCTCAACATTTAGATATTTTTGCACCCTCTGATTCCAGATTTTTAAGTAGTTGTATTTCAGCCAAATTGTGTCCTGTGCTAACCATACATCAATGCAAAGCTTACTTATTCAGCTTTCAGATAATGTATAAATCTTAATTTTAAAAATCTGACTGGTTTTGGGTGTATGTATGTGTTAAACGTAATCGTAAATTAGGATCTTCCAAATATGTATTACGAACTGCTGCTCACTTCACGTTTCTGTTGAGAATGACTAGTAACGGCTGCGTCTGTGTCCACATTCTTTCAGGTCTTTAGAGGAAGCATGTCACTCTCCCTGCGCTTTGTTTGCCTGCTCCTGACTGCTCTCTGGAGCAGTAGTTGCTTCGCCAAGCCCGCCCCATTCAACGTATCAATCGAGGGAAGCGGGGATGAACCTGAATTCATCTTTCCCATTGCTCGTACCACCCATGTTCCTCCATCGCCCTCGCCTCCTCCCATCATAACAGCCACTTTCATCCGCATCAAAGACTTCCTTTTCAACCAGGTGGTGGACTTCCTGAAGGAGAATTTGCTTCTCATCATTGTCGTGACCTCTCTGTTGGTCGTCATCATCTTCATCGTCTGCTGCGCTTCAGCGATGAGCCACAAACGCAAGCTTGAGGCCTACTATCCTCCAAAGACCTACGCACCCAGGAAATACATGAGCCAGTCCAGTAAAGCTATGGAGAAACCACATAACCAGATTCAGGAAGGTAAGACCGCAAGCGCAAAGACCTTACGGGAACCCACTAAAGCACTGGTGGGTGAGAAGGATGGAAAAGACCCCCGGCCCAAGCCGAAAGAAGTCCAAAAGGTGGAGGATGTTGAGGAAGTGGAGATGCAGAAAGACGAGCCCAAGAAGAAAGAGGAGCCTCAGGCTACCACCTCAAATGTCACCTCCAGTCAGCCGCTGGTCTGTACGTGCCACCTCAGAAAGGCCAATCACACCACAGCATAAAAGCTTTTACTGTAACGGGCAGGAATGACCTTTTTCTACTGGTAGATATGAATCTTTTGGTAGATATGATGCCCACACTCTTACTCTTTGTGTATGTGCCATCAGAGGAACAGTGGAAAAAACATGTTATGTCAGTTTATTTTCTTTCTTCAATAATTGGTGTGCTAAATGAGGAAAAAAACCCTGAGAATATTATTATTATGATTATTCATATGGAAAATAAATAACACTTGAAACTAGTTTGTGAATCACTTTCTACTTCTGAGAGACTTATGAAAACATCTGATGAAACTTTTTCTGACCACTTTTCTCTCAGTTGCATTTTACATATGAAATGTCTATATGCATGGTAACCCGTAATTTATGCTGTTTTTTCCAGAGCTCTTATCAGTTGTTTATCTAAGCTTCATGACTTTCCTCAGTATTGGATTTCGTTAGCTTGCGTTTTGTCATGAAAAATAAACTCTCAGAAAACGAACTCTTCTGCTTTGTTCTAAATAAATGGATTGCTTCAGAGATACACATACATGGACAGTTCAAAGGTTTGGGGTCTGTATGGTTTGTTTTCAAAAGAAGTCTTATGATCACCAAGGCTGCATTTTTTTATTTTTTTATTATATTAACTGATTCAACATTTCAGAAGCTCTTTTACATGATTCTTTCAGAAATCATTCTAACATGCAGATTTGGTGCTCGGCATACATTTCTCCTATCAAATAGCTGTACTACTTAATACTTTTGTGGAAACCTCAAACCTGTTTGAATAAGAAATGTTCAAAAGAATGGCATTTATGTGAAATGGAACATTTTTGTAACTGTCAGTGCTACCGCTTCCTTGTTCTCCCTGTTTCCGTTTCAAAAGAACTGCGTTGGCTTGGTTGAAGCATATGAAACTCAAGAACCTCAGCAACAGAGCCCAACGGAGCATAACGGCGGCAGCTACAGAGCTTTTGTCACATCCATACAATGTCGAATCAATATTTCAGAAGCTCATTCCAACAGGCTCTCAGAGCGATCTAGAAATATCTCACCTTAGTGGAAATATACTGGTTGCCATAGAACCAGACAATCAATTTCACAATTATCACAACTTGATTCAGAAGTAGAAATTCTTTCATGCAAGTTATTTATTTTATTTTCCATAAAAAAAACAATCCTCACACCTCTTTAACTACATGCAGGTTTTGTTACTATGATGTTATCAGCCTATCATTGATTAATAGCCAGCTGAATGCAAATTAGCCTCATAACTGAAATGAAACCCCACTGCCATGGCGCAAGGCCAAGTGTTGGTAGTTACCAAAGAGTAGACATACTACCAAAGATATGCAGTGAAGCCAGAAACATGAGCCCCGAAAAAGAACCTTAGCTCAAGGTCGAATTGTCCCCTCTTTTGTCCACAAGGTGCTAAATAATTCTGAAAATGACCCACTGCTTTCACTTCACTTTGGGTGAAAGTGAACTCTCTTCACTTCTGAACAATAAGTTGAAGATTTGAACATGATTTTGGCTACAATTAGCATTACCGTTAGTTTTGTTCTTCAGACACTCAAATAACATATTCCTCGTGCAGAATAGTCATTAAACATGTTTCCTATCAGAAAACTACTCTACTAACCCAGTGCAGCTGTGTCATGGGAAAAGCAAGCGGAGTGCCCAATTAATTTGCATTGCGAAGAAGATACAAAACAGGTAACTCAAAACCTTAAGGCTGCCATTAAAGTTTGATGGGCTGCTACCCAGAATTTTCAGGGTGAGCACGGACCGTTCTCTGGAAGGGACGTGAGGAAAGAGCGAAGAGGTTAAAGACGTGATGCAGATAAAGTGAAAGCGAAGGGTCAGCTGAGACAGGGCAAGAGTGATGAGTACCACATCCTTATGTGACACGTTTGATAACGCATTAGCAGTCGAGCTCAAGAAAGGAAATACGTCCTGGAGGAGCTGCAGAGTCCATCATGGTAATTCACTTTGTTTAACTGGTTAATTTTTGGTTAATTAAAAGCAGTTACTAATTACTACCTTCTTCTTTCCTTTATCTGTCCCTCTCCATCTTTTCCCACAAGTGAGCCATGCGTCCTAGTCTTCTCTGCTGTCTTTTGTTGTATATCTCTTCGTCTATCCTTGCTGGCCTTGTTGTGTCCCCCTGCCCTAAAGGCTGCTGCTGTCCCAGTCCTGGCGCTCTGGTTCTGTGTGAGTCTCTTGGTCTGCATACCCTTCCTCGCTCCGTCCCCCTAAGCACCGCCGTCCTTTCCGTAGCCCGGAATCAGCTCTGCAACGTGGATAATGTGTTCCAGCCATATTCTGGCCTGCAGGAGCTGAGCCTCAGTCACAACCAACTGGTCCGTTTTCCTCGTGGGCTTCCGTCAAGTCTGGAGACCCTTCAGCTTCAGGAGAACCAGATCACATACATCACCGCTGGGTCTCTGAGGCAGCTCGGGAACCTCACACGCTTGGATCTGGAGGATAACCGGATACGATCGATTCAGCCAGGGGCACTGCAAGGTCTAACCAGACTGAGGATGTTGACTCTAAAGGGGAACAGATTATCTCGTCTACCTTCAAACCTGCCATCTTCACTAATACACCTGGATGTGTCGGCGAACTGCATATCTACACTAGATCTGTCCTCCTTGGGTGCACTGGTGAACCTGCAAGTGTTAAAGATTAACAGTAACTGTTTGCGCTCTATACCCGAGCATGCTTTTGATGGATTGTCCCATCTCAGATCAGTGGAACTATCCAATAACTTGTGGGTTTGTGAATGTGACATCCTCTATCTTTATAGGTGGCTTCTGACGGACAGGTTACGAATGGCCACAGATCTAGTATGTACAGCGCCTTTGCACCTCGCACAGAGGATGTTATTAACTCTATCAGTCATGGCCATCTGCCCAAAACTTTTCAAGCCCATTGGAAGAATATCAACATGGGTGAATACAGAACCTGGGAAAGTGGTTGAAAGTAATATAGAACAGAGTACAAGTGCATCATTGTTGGTTAGATCTAATGCTGCTTGCAACACAAGTTCTTGTCGAGAATCTTCTCAATTACATGAGAGTACAATATCAAGGTCTTTTTTTGGGTCAGACCAGCCCACCTTAGAAAGACTGAGCTACGAAGAATGCCTTTCTCTTAATTTGACATCTTTTATATCCCAATCCACCCAAGTACCCTACAGTCCAACCACAGATGGGGAAGTTGGATGTGTGGAGAATTCAACAGGTAAGCCACCCGGAGCATCAGGCACTGGTTCACTGACCACAACTAGAGACATCGAACTCACTCCTCGGACGATACTACAGTCCAGTGATCCGGCGCTCATTGCGATCCTGGCTGTTCTTTGTGTGCTTACAGCACTGCTGATGCTTACAGTGCTTTTGGTACTGAAGAACATCCTTTTACGAAACCTGAGAGTTGCACCACTTCCACAAGTTCAAGGAGACACTAGCACACATTCATGACTTGTGTTATAGCAAATGTGTGTAGAGCATAATACAACATGATGGATAATGCAACACGAATATTTATTTCTTTATTAAGTTTTTGCAACAAAAAAAAAATACAGCACCAAAGTCAAATCAGTTTTTTTGTTGTTTTGTTTTTTGCTTACAAATCCCAGCCAAAACTATAATGATCCCTCTCAAAATCTAAACAAATAGACATTTTTCAAATCCCCTAAGTGTAGAAGAGCACATTTACAAACTTTGCAGTATATAGATCTGATATAGAGTATATTTCATGTGAAGGTAAGAGATCTTTAGGAAATAAAGCGTTTATTTTCATGTGCGTGATTCAGAGATACAGGAGAAAACTTTACTCCAAAAGATCTTCACAGTCAGTAAATGCAAGCCATTTCAAACCAGCAACGCAAATGCAGTGCGAACAGAGTAGCAACAATACACGCCTGCTAATGTATTTATTTCATCCTCAGAAAGCATATAAACTACAAAAAGTCACAATGAGAGTGGGTGACTGTGACTCGTCTGTGAATGAGGACATTAATTTCGAGCTTCCGCCAATGTCTCCTTGTCATCCTTCTGTTTGAGTCTGTAGTCTGCTAATGCAGCCTTGATAGCATCCTCTGCAAGCACTGCCAGAAAAAAACCCCAAACAGGTTTATGAAATCAGAGCATTTTATGTTTTCTTATGTCATCAACGTGTTTACAATCTCAAAAAGCCACTTACTGGAGCAATGAAGTTTGACTGGTGGTAAACAAAGCTCTTTGGCAATCTCTGTGTTTTTGATTTCCAGGGCTTCATCAATCTGTACATAGAAAAGAGTACATTGAAATACATGCTGGTAGCAATACTTGAGAGAACAAATATGAAGCACAATGACATAATCTGATGACACCAAGAATTTATGCACTGATCTGAGTCACAGCGACTCACCGATTTTCCCTTCACCCACTCTGTAGCCAGTGAGCTGGAAGCAATGGCTGAGCCACAGCCAAATGTCTTGAATCTGGCATCTATTATCTTGCCATTCTCGTCCACCTGAATCTGTCAGACAGGTTGACAACAAAACAAAGTCACTGATGTAAACAGTGTGTGTCTACATATATGTTAGTGCTGTCAAACGAGTAATGGCATCCAACATAAAAGTTCTTATATAATATATGTGTATATAATAAATATAATATACTGTGCATGTAAAAATATATAGATAAATATCTTGAAAATATTGACATATATATATGCATATATTTATTTATTTTCGTATATTGTACATAAATATATTAATTATAAACAAAACATACTTCTCTTAAAATATATACATAATACACATTTATTATACAAGGAAAAACTTTTATTTTGGATGTGATTATTTGTATGACAGCACTTATATATATAAAAATGTCAATTTACCTGTAGTTTCATAACATCCCCGCATGCAGGTGCACCTACCAAGCCAGTGCCTACATTCTTGGCATTCTTGTCAAGAGAACCAACATTTCTGGGGTTCTCATAGTGGTCCACCACCTTCAGGGGGGAAAAAGGTATGATATTTAAGACATCCTGATCCTATTTACCAATCAAAGACATTCTTCAGAGGACGTGTAATAACAGTTTACACCAAAGGCAACATGCCCTTGATAAATAACAGTGCCCTTCATAACAGAGATTATTAATCTTTATTAGTAAATACCTTATGCATTAAAACTGTCAGTATATAGGTTTATTCACCTGTGGCACAGTTAAGATACTGAAAGTCATCACTGGTGAGTTTGTAGGACAGTTGCACAAGTGGATTATGACACTAACGTTAACTCTAAATATGGATCAATGCCATTCAAACTTAGTCCAAAATACATAGACCAGCTGATGACATGTGTTTTATACTTAAACATACCCAGGGAAAATATTGTCGTACGTGTACAATGTTCCGCTGGTTTGTTTACATACGCAGTAAACTAACGTTAGCTTAGCTAGCAACCACGTTTAAAGTTGGTCCCAAACATTGGGAACTACAACCTAATCGTACATTAATTCTCGTGCCACGGTCGACAGTAAGAAAAACAAGTCATACGTACCTTTTTATGATAAGAACAGGCTATTCTGAGCTCCGGTATTGTCAAAGATTTACTGAAAAGTACAGAAGATGCACAGCGCTTGGCTGCCGCTGCAAACGCCATGATGATGACTGACCGACGTCACTGCATAAACCAGGGTCAGCCGCCAGGGGGAGCGCTTTCACTGCATTATAAAAATCTACTATTGTATCTTACATTAGTGACTTTTAAACTATTATTCATTTTACGTTCAGATAATATTATGTATAGATATTTTCTGCCTTATAATTTGTTTCACTGTTGTTTTACCCAAGCTAACATTAACCCCTAACGGTAATAGCATCAAACTCAACCATCACAGTAGCGCTTTCACTGCACTGCTCACATTTGAGTAATTATTTATTATAAATACTATACTTTTCCTCTTTGTATTATATGTAGCTGAGCGTTTCTACATACTGTATTAAATATTATATCACTGCTGTTTACATGCTGTTCACTCAATCAACCAGCAGGGGAAGGGATTTCACCGTGAACTTAAAAAAATATTACATTTATCAATTGATAAAGTTTTGCATATTCACAACAATATAGAATATGTACACTACCGTACACTACCCCGCATCCACCCCAGGATTCTTTGTTGAATAACAAGTAAAAACAACATACTTTTTTATCAAATATAAAACATTTCTAAAATGTAAATCTATGCTGTGACTTTTTTGTTCATTGAATAGATCCTTGGTT
The DNA here is from genome assembly GCA_032361065.1 of Enteromius trimaculatus. Classification (NCBI taxonomy): domain Eukaryota; kingdom Metazoa; phylum Chordata; class Actinopteri; order Cypriniformes; family Cyprinidae; genus Enteromius; species Enteromius trimaculatus. The sequence goes on from JAUMHP010000046.1 coordinate 2,488,632, forward strand.
AATAATTTAATTTCTTTCAAAGAAGAAAGAATAAAAATGTACTGATGCCAAACTTTTGAACAGTAGTGAAACAGTAAACTACTGTAACAGTAGTTTTGAACATTATTATCCATTTTAAATAAAT
>JAUMHP010000046.1:2488855-2510695 GCA_032361065.1 Enteromius trimaculatus
AGCATATTAGAATGATTTCTGAAAGGATCATGTGACACTGAAGACTGGAGTAATGATGCTTTGTATCACAGGAATAATTTCAAAATCCTTATTTACTTGAATTAAGATTATAATCATTTGATTTGAAAGCACAGCCATCACAAAACCAGCGTTTGTTTTTACTTTGAGTTTAAATACTTATTTAAAATGACAGGATAGTTCACAGCTATGGCAGAAAAAAACAGCCATCTAACAAATGCCTTCGGGAAAAACAGTTAAATTAAAAGATAAAGCATATACATAAACTCAAAAAGAAAATAAAAGTTTATAAGCATGCGTCCTATTCTGTGTCCTAATCTCCTCAAGCTAAAGCGGTTTTGCAAGGAAATCAGTCAAATCTTATATCTGTTATTTGATTACACTTTTTTCCCCTCAGTAACTGTAACAGATTGCATTTACATTTATTTTGTAATTAAATTAGGCTACATAATTCCGTTTCATTTTACTAGTTACTCCCCAAAACTGGTAATATGTGTATATTTGAGAATGTCACAATGTTATTACTGCTATTTTGGATGAAAACACGAAAAACAGATACTGACAGACAGTGTTGGGGGTAACGCATTACAAGTAATGCGAGTTACCTAATATTACTTTTTCCAAGTAACTAGTAAAGTAATGCATTACTTTTTAATTTTGGAGTAATATAACTCCGAAAAAACTTTTCCAAAAAAGTAACCCCAGTTACTTTGTTTTCTTATTTATTGACTGACAAGTCTCCTGACTCCCGACATGTTGGGAGAAATCAGAAATACAGAGCATTGTGTGCGCTGTGTGAATACAATGTAGTTCTAGATTATACGTGAAAGTACATTAATTCCTCTCATTCTCATTTAATACTCATCAAAATGAATTAAAATAAATTCAGAATATGACGCAAACCTGCAAAAATGTATTAATTCTCATTTTATTAACCAATGTCTTTGCTGCTGACCTTTGATGATCCAGTTCAACCATACTCTAAGCAAAAATGACTTCAAAAACTAACTATTGTGCTTTATTGTTTTTTTCTATTGAAGAGTAGGCCTATTGAACTTTCTTCAAGTATTCTACTTTACTGATGTGAATTTACTTTTTCTTTAGCCTGAGGTGTATTCATTACACTTGTGTAAAAGGGCTTTTACATTTGCTATAAATAGAACTTCTTATATTAAAAACAAACACTGAAGCACTGCCCACATTTAAAAAGTAACGCAAAAAGTAACGTATGCATTACTTTCCATAAAAAAGTAACTAAGTTGTGTACTTAGTTACTTTTTAAAGGAGTAACGCAATATTGTAATTCAGTACTTTTAAAATTAACTTTCCCCAAACACTGATGACAGACGAAGAACGAGACTTTCCCCAAACCACCACAAGGAATTTCGTTGCAAAGGAATACATCTACAAATGCCAACGACCCCGCCTTCTCGCTGCACGAGCTCCCTGTTTTTCGCGCGAGTTCTTGTGCTGTGTGCGCGAGCCCTGCCCCTGTTTCCAGGCAGATAGTACTCAACATGGCGGCGACGGGTAACGAAGAGCAGACGTTGTTGCCAGATATCGAAGAGGAGGCTGAGGGCATGGAGCGAGAGATGGAGTCGGAGGAAGAAGAAGAGGAAGGGATGGGAGTTGAGCATTCCGAGGAGGAAGACGAAGAGGATACGTCTGAAGACGAGCGCGAAAATGAAGCGGAGATCCAGCGGCTTGAGGAACAGGTGAGAGGAATGAATGAGGCTAGCGACTCTCTTCACATACGCAGCTTTCTAAACACTGCACGAACGACACTGACAGGGAGTTTCTGTACATGTATTTGACAGAGCCCGTTTGCTAGAGATGGCATACGTGAACAACTTACCAAATACGTAGCCAGGAGTGATAAAAATATAGAAATGCACAACTGTTCCTAAGGAATGTGGCTAGCAGAGGCTTAAGCGAGCTAGCGAAGGCTTGATCTGTAACCCACTGAAATACCTTTTTAATTTAGCCTTTTTACTTCGCGTTGGCACCCATATGCAGGCCCAGGTGTGTTTAGGGATCTTCGTGACCTTGCACGTCAAAAGACTTTGTATAATACGCAGTAACGTAATAAAGTTAAGTGTTGGAGTGTTTTGAGGACTCGTGCACGTATCGGTAGTTCAAATTGGCGCCACAGAGCTCATATGCAACAAAGTTGTCAAGAAACACGTATTAGTTCCTGTGATGGCTTTAGATTTGAGTCATGTTTAAAACATAGTAATTTTAGGTTAACGATACGTACAACATGCCGTAGCAGGGGGCTTTTAGAGGGGTTAGGAAGATGGACACTATTGCGCAGTGGTTGTAATGGTCATGTCCACGTGTTTGTTTTGGGACTTCTCATTGCTTACTCCTGGGCTTTGGCTTTCTGTTATGGAGTTGTTTCTGTTTTGATGAACTGTATTCAGTTGATGAAAACACCAGAAAGGCCAAATAAAGGGATTGCATATATTTGTAGTAATGCATGTTTGTTCTTATACGCAAGTTTATGTGAGAATAAGTTTCTGATATGCAGTGATGCATGCATCTATACCATTAAAAAAAACAAAACAAAAAAAACGTTGTAATTTTCTTGCCCTCAAAATGTTTTAAATCTGTAAGCTGTATGACTGGTAGCCACTAATGTCCATAGTGTGGAAATGAATATATTTTCTACTCTCAACTGTTACCATTGTTCTACATTCTTCTTTGTTCAAAAGAAGACATAAACCAAATTAAGGGTCAGTAAATGATGACACAATTTTCATTTTTGAGTGAACTGTCCCTTTAAGATGGTCTTGCTCAGAATACCAAGGTCATGGGTTCAGTTTTCAGGGAAAGTATGAACTGATCAGATGTATGTCTTGGAAGCAGTGTAAGTCACTTTGGATAAAAGCTTCTGGCAAATGCATTAAGATAGATGTGCAACTTGGATAAGCTGGTCTTTAGTTAGTTTCCCAGGCAGAAAGTAGAACTTTCAGGTTTAATGTAATAACTGAACTGACCAAGCTAGAAGATAAAAAAAACAGCTTAGACCGGTTAAATGTGTATTTGTCCTACAAAAATGACAGCTGTTTCTGTAATTTTAACATGAATAGTGCACAGGTTAGTTTTAGTCTCTGTGGCCTTGCATGTTTTGTATTGTTCAGTTCAGAGCATTCCTGACCACTAAAGTCACTGATGTTTTCTGTGCAACCGCAGTCATGCAACAGCTGTAATGTCAACTAAGTGTGTCTGATTTCTAATCCTCTAGCCAGTTTGTTTTATTGGAATATATAAGCAAAGATTAACTTTTTTTTCTGCAAGGTGTAGTGTATCAATTACAATAGGTCACATTGATATGCATTATCTGACTTATTCCGATGATGTTTAAGTCCCACACAGTTTCTCTCTCCGTGGGATGTGGCGCTGTTCCAGTGTCTCCCACTCTTTCATGCTAGACTACAGTGAATGCCCGCCTTGTCCAGAAGAAGCCATCTTTCCATCCAGACATATTAGTTGTTAAATGTTTGGAAAGAGTGTGTACTAATGCAGTTTAGGATTTAGTTCATATCTTTCATAGTTCCTGAAGCATTGCAATCAGAGTATTTTTGATATTTTTCTTGTATGCTTAATAATTTATTGTATGCTTCATAATTTAGATTTTTCTTTGTGCAGTGTAATCTCATATTGATGTGATGCTGAAGTTGAGCATGTTTATACTTCATTAGGTCAACTTCTACAAAATGGTGTGTCAATTAATTTAGAACATATAAATAAATGTGTGCTAATGTCAAAACCCCATGTGCCATTTCTACAGCTGTCAATCAATGCATTTGACTACAACTGCCATGTAGACCTAATCAAACTCCTGCGGCAAGAAGCAAAGCTTCACAGACTGCGCAAGGCCAGGCAGAAGATGAGCGAACTCTTTCCTCTGACTGAAGGTGGGGCATCCTTTATTTTGTTTGTTTATTGTTCCTCTTTGTGTATTAGGCAGATTTTTCTCTGATACTGCAACAGAGAGATTTGTGTGGATTATATAATGTGAAAGAACAAGTGCTTTTAGATTCTGGGTTATTTTTGATTCGTTATTGAGGTTTGAGGACTCCTTGCTCTCCAGGAATGATGATTTCCAGGAACAGGACTGTTTTGCAGCAGCCCAGCGGGAAACAATTTGAATTGTGATAATTCGAAAAAATAAATCTTTGCAAGTGCATGCGTTTAATATATAAAGGAGTGTTTAGATTTTATGTGGGAGATATGGACACTGTGTAACTGTGTTTGACTGATTTGTTTGGTGGAACAGAGATTTGGCTGGACTGGCTGAAGGATGAAATCCGGCTGACAGAAGACGAATCAGACCGTGAGAAAGTCTATGAGCTGTTTGAGAGGGCTGTCAAGGATTATATGTGTAAGTGTGGCTTAATCACATTGTTTCTTTGAAATATTTTTTATTTTTTTAATTGCTGTCTAAATGTAATGATTAAGTGTAAAACACAAATTCTGTTACAACCAAAACTGTTATAAATAATGTGTAATTGCTGCTCAATTGTAAGATGGATTGGTTTGAGGTAAACCTGTGCTGGTGAATTAAAGAAGAAATAATGGTAAACCCATCCACAGGTCCAGAGATCTGGTTGGAATATGTACAGTACTCCATCGGGGGAATGGGAGCCCAGGGAGGCATTGAGCGGGTTCGCTCCATCTTTGAGAGAGCCCTGACTGCAGTGGGTTTACACATGACTAAAGGAACTTCAATCTGGGAGGCCTACAGGGAGTTCGAGATTGTTATTCTCTCCACAGTCCAGGTATTTACTCTGGGTTCCTACTCAGATTTATTGCAGAATATCAGCATGGCATTAAATTGCTATAAAAATAGCTGATCTATAATACTAGATGTTAAATATTACATGAGTAGTACTGAGAAGTATGACTATGGATGTTAAATAAATCTCTTAAGTGATTGGTGACAGTGTTTTGTGGTGTGTAGGTGTTTTAACTCCTCTTCTGTTTTCCAGCCTCCTCCTGGCAGCGTTCCAACACAGGAGCAGCAGGAGCTGCTAAGCACCCAGCTCGAACGCATACACACACTTTTTAGACGGCAGCTAGCTGTCCCTCTGATGGGTGAGAGCTGCTTTGTTTCTCCTCTCTAGCTCTTTCAGTTCTCTTTTCAGTTTTGGAATAAATAATCGGAAAACTTGTCCACAGACAGAAAGGGTTGGGAGAATCGAAGTCGAAAGAATTTAGGCTATGACTATAAGATTGCGCAATTTGGCAGAAATAAGATAAACTAAGAAGAACATGTCTAGACTGAACTGAGATCTGGTCAGATGGGATTGATTAAGATTTAAGTTACAAATAATATTGATTGTTGCATGTGGTTTCCTTTTATGAGCATTTCTGAAAGCAATGCTAGTCATGTCAGGTAGACACCAGCGCTGCCAGATGCTGGAACACAGGCTGGAAACAGGAGAGCCAGGAGCAGCCTGCAGATAGCCAGATGGTCTGGTTTTGTGAGCAGGGTTTTTTTTCCCCCCGCTTCTCTCTTGTTGGCTGCATTTGGCACCGGAGATGCAGAGGAGAATGCTCTGATCACATCCCACTCAGCTAAGCGAGCCAGATCGCAGATTAGGTTTTTGTACAGCGTAGCTCATGTTTATGTAGCCTCTTCTTTGTCAAAAATAAGCCTTGTAGGGATGATATAGGTGAGAAATGCTGTAGTATCAGAATGACTGTATTATTCAAAACATCTTTTGAAACCGAACAGACACTCTGTGTTCCTGCAACACAGATGAATGAAAGACTGCTTTTAGAAAACTTGCTTTCTGATCTCTTTGCATTGATATTGTGTTCTGTAGATATGGAGGGAACCTATGCGGAGTACTCCGATTGGGCTGATGATGGTGTACCTGAGACGGTCACACACCAGTACAGACGTGCCCTGCAACAGTTGGAGAAATGCAAACCTTTCGAGGAGGCTTTGGTAACTGCACACTTGTTTTACTGCTGTAGAGATTTGATTTTCTCATTTGATTTGATGTGAAATTATGTCTCCGGCAGCAGCTGTGATGGTAAAGATAGTGATTGTGATTTTTTTAGCATGTTTTCTAGCAAAAGCCCTGCTTGTCTTAATTTTAGAGAGTCTGGTTGAACAAACATATTAGTGAAGTCTCTTTGTTCACAAACATATTCTCCTCAACACTTTACACGTACATAATCAGAAGTCAAATATGAAATTTAATCTCATTATTTACTTTGTGTTCCTGGTCTTTTTTGTTTCCTTGATTCTTTCATTTCTTCTCGATTTTTGTTCTGTTGAAACACTGAAGGCTTGAACCATCTCTGAAACAACCTTTTTGGCTGACATCACTAATGCTGCTTAACCATTTGTTGTTGGCAGAAGTCCTTTAAAATTGACTGCACAACCCACACCCTTTTTACTATTTAATTGATTCCTGATGGACAAAATCAACCACTCTACCTTTTTTCCCCTCTTAGAATATCCTGTTTTTCTTGGACATTCAGCACACTAAAGAAACAAAATGGGTTTGGGTAGCCAATGTTGACTTTAAAAGCTTGTTTTCATGCTTGTAGACCTCAGCCTGAAAAATACATAAACTAAATCAGTGACCCTGTTTTGTTGCAGTGAAGCTCTCAGAAATTAATATGTACAATCAACACTATTCTGTTATTTAAGCTGCAGATTTTCACATTCAACATATGCATATTCACAATATTCATATAATTCACTCAAATTACAGGAATAACTGAAATGAGAGAACAAATTAAATCTCACTATGAAAGTGGAGATTGTGGCATGTTCCTAGAATGAAGTAAATTAAATTTAACTGTACTTCACAAATAGTTTTAATTGCTGAAAGCTGTGGCTGCTGTTCATGTTGCATAATCAGATAAGTGCTCTTGTGACCTTTTTCTTAGAACCGATGCAATTTTTCAGTATTTAGAAAAAAAAAAAAAAAAAAATCTCTTCCCAGTTGAATTTAAAAGCTGTTGTTTCTCTTTTGAGCTGTCTAATGCTTTTCTTATTTATTTTCTAGATGGTCTCTGAACCTCCAAAGCTGGCAGAGTATCAAGCTTACATAGACTTCGAGATAAAGGAAGGAGATCCGGCTCGTGTCCAGATCATATTTGAGCGAGCGCTGGCGGAGAACTGCCTCGTGCCGGACCTGTGGATCAAATACACCACGTATTTGGTGAGTGACTCTCATAAGCACATGTTCTCATAAGCACTGCTTTCACGGAACAGGCCTCGGCACAGCTCACAAACTGAGTGATCCACACCTGTGACAATTACACACCTCCCTCCGTTTATTCAGGAACATATTAATTGCTTTAATGGGATGGTAATGAGATGCACAAGCCACAAATGTGCAGTAGCGTAGTTGCAGCTGGGAACACATTAGAGAGCCAGCTCCTCACCAGATGGAGGTAAGTAGAAGGGGGGAAAACTAACGAGACAGAAAGAGTGGGAGGCGTGTAGGGAGAGAAAAATGAGAACGTGATGGGAAGAGAATGACACCTCCCTATATTAGCAGCCAAAGCGGAAATCCATTTGGGCTTTCTGATTCAACGACTGAACTTAATGAACTTCTGCATTAAGGGTTATGGGCTGGAGTGTGTTGGTGGAGCCTGTTCAGGCGGTTGAATTCCTCGCAGCTATGGATGTGTGAAGTAATTAAATCGAGCCTTCATGCTTGTACTCTCTTAGGTGATTAAATTGAGATGCTATTTAACTAAATTATATGCACCTCACACCGTGAGTCACAGAGCTGCTTTGCTTATTGGATATAGGGAGCTTTTTACTTGGTTTTGCAAAGTGCTGTATTGTATCTAAAGCCTCCTATGTAAACGATGACCTGCACCACTTTAGGATGGAACGTTGTATCAGTTTCCTTAGATGGATGTCAGAAGAAAATATTCATTCCTTTCTATCAACTATTCAGCTAGAGCATTGGGATATTTTAGCAGTGCAAATGTTCCTTCCTATAAACAGACTTGGTATGCTTTTAAAGCGCAATGTAACCCGTGACTCACACTTCAGCAGATATCATCATTCAGTCTTTGATGAAATTGTTTTGAAGAGCAGTGAGCAGATGTTGAATTGGGATAGGGTTTACAAAGCAGAGATTTTATCCATCTCCTCCATTTGTAGAGGCAATATTGCATTTTACTGAATAATTATTGATGTAAGACAGTTTCCCACAGACAGATTTATCTTTGCTGTAGATTAAATCTCTTACAATGGAGGAGTGATTTAGCTCGATGTAACATGTAATCTTTGTGCAGCTGAGGTGATTGTAAATAAGTTGGCAGCAGAACAGCAGTGCTGGATTGGGTGGGGTATTATAGTAATTACAGACTACTCACACACACACACACCTGCTCTTCCTGGAGCATGTTCAGTGGCTTTGGTGTTCAAGGCAAAAAGACTGGAAACCAGTTCTTTGCGTTTTAACAATCAATTCTGTAAAGTGTCCTATGACCATTAGATTTCTAGATTGTCTTTTCCAAGGACAGTTATCAAGACTTACACATAAAAGTGGATTTATATTAACCCTATTACACTGAGAAAGAACTTAAGCTTTCATCAAATAAATAAATATATAAAATAATGTAATTGTTGTGGGTGTACGTTGGTGTGAAACGATATTAAGGCTTTTACTGTTTTAATGTACTCAGTTTGAATTTGCTTGTGATTCATACTGTTTGTTTACATTTCACTGTGAATAGGCCATCTGCAATTTCTGCATTTTATATGAATAGTCCTTTAGTAGGTAAACAAGCACGGTCTCTCTCCAAACAGCTGTTTGGATTAATTAAGATAATGATTTCCTTCCCCAAATTAATCCTTAAAAGAACATTTACATGCTGTACACTTGCAAAAATCAGCTGGCTCACAACCTGAGGGTGCAGACATGTTTTTAGAACAGCGTTCTATTTATTCTCATTTCCTCTGCATCTGTCTGAAACTGGTCTATAATTCTGATGTTCTGAGTTGTTCAAACCAATATTTGACTAGGATGTCAGGCCTATTTTTCTTTGTCAGATTGGAAAAAGTAGTCAAATCTGCTCTTGGTGGACGTTGGCTTGTGAATAAAAATGGTTTACAAATGATTCTGTAACTTTGCTCATAATTGTCTTTTTTTGTTGTTCAACCTCAGGATCGTCAGTTGAAAATTAAAGACCTAGTGTTATCTGCTCATGAGCGAGCCGTCAGGAACTGTCCCTGGACCATGAGCCTGTGGAAGAGCTATCTTCTGGCTTTAGAGAGGCATGGGGCTGACCATCAGACAGTGACAGGTACTTTCCAAATACATAAATAAAAGGAAAGGCAATATCTGGGAATTCAAAAATCATATTCTAATCACAATATTGGCTTGCAGTTTTATGTGAAGTTTATTTACATTTATTTTTGAAAGTCTTACACTCTTCGGCCACTTTATTTGCTGTACTTTGCTAAATTCTAGTTGTGGCATACCCTCAGGTTGTTGGAAACATTCCTCTGATATTTGGATTCATATTGATGTTATTGCCTCATGCTTTAACTGTAAATTTGCTGTATATTTGTTGGCTGCACATCCTTGATGCAAATCTGCCTTTACATCACATCCCAAAGTGCCCTTTTGGATTGAGATCTGGTGACTCTGGAGGCCACTTTATCATAGTGAACCAGGGATGAACCCAATTTATGAATGGCAGAAAAATTTTGCAGGAATGGAACAAATAATTTTACCACACAGGAATTGAAATTTTTAACAAGCTTTGTTTTTTTTCAGATGTGTTTGAAAAGGCCCTGAATGCAGGGTTCATCCAGGCGACTGATTATGTCGAAATCTGGCAATCTAATCTGGACTACCTGAGGAGGCGTGTTGATTTCAGCAAAGGCAGGAGCATATGTTTCTGTTTCTCCGTCTTTCTTTCTCATGTCTTGGCAGCTGTTATCTGATGAGTGAATTTGATGATTTATTATTAATGGATGTGTTGATTATTGCAGAATGGAGCAGGGAGTTGGACGAGCTGCGGGCAGCTTTTGCACGCTCCCTTGAATACCTGAAACAGGATGTTGAAGAAAGTGAGTATCTCATCTGTTTTTTTGAGAGGTATGAGAGCACACTTGTATTAAAAAAACACATGTAACTGCTATCTCACTTCTCAGGGTTCAGTGAAAGTGGAGATCTGTCCTGCACAATAATGCAGATCTGGGCAAGGATAGAGGTGAGGGAACACTATACTGTTGCATCTGTCCATCCTCCATTAACTAATGTCGTTCTGCTGATTACAGTCTGTCCGTAGTTGTTAAAGTGCTGCTTGTGTTTGATTGCTTTAAACAGGCCTTACATTGTAAGAACATGCAGAAGGCCCGAGAACTGTGGGACAGCATCATGACAAAAGGGAATGCGAAATATGCCAACATGTGGCTGGAATATTACAATCTGGAAAGGTCAGTAATTTTTATCAGTTTATGCATCCGATGAGATGTTTTCGTTGATGCTTCTTGGACCTTTCTCCAATTACACAGGGGAACATGATAAAGCAGGTTTTACACAAATTTGAGGAGTTTATTAAATATTGATTAAATGCACTGAAATTTAAGTTGATTTGAAAAGAAAAAGTATACAACTGGAGAAAAAGAGGGAGCGTTTTCACTAGTGGTCTTAGCTTTTTAGACAATATTTGTTATGTAAGTTGTGGTTCTCAAGCAGGATCTGATCAGAAATATCAAAATGATCTTAGTCTATAGTGGGGAAGCCATTTGTTATACTATTGGTACCTTTAAGTCAAAAGAAGTTTGAGAAACACTGTGCTTTAAAGATGACATGAAACAGCATTTGCAACACATTTGACTTCAGTTGTGTAACATTATTGATTTAAGCAATATATTCAGGAAGTAATGTTGGGGATCATGTTTATCCATCAGGATTTGACTGGATCAGAATGGGGGTTGTGTGCTGTAATGATATTAGTTAATATCATTTTTCACTTGACTGTGAGACCTTGGTTATATCCGCAGAACAATCAATTGGTTTTTTGGGATTGAGCAAGTTAATACAATTTGATTAAACAAACCTTTGTTACCTTTGCTGGCAAAATTAATTTTCAAAATGACGTTTGATTTGTGGGAATCGACCAAAGAAATGACTAAACCACGCCTCCATAAAGTCTATAGAGTCAGCTAAGTCCATTTTGAGAAAATTAATTAAATCTACTGTAATGCATAGCTCTAATATAATATGAAAATTTTCACCAGCATTGTCACAGTTTTTCTCTTCAGAATAGTGCGTATTAATTGGTGGATCTTATTTTGATTTCATTTTGTTGTCTTTAAAACTTTGTCATGTGAATGCTGCTGTTTTAACTTTATGTGTGTGTGTTTGTGGATCAGGTCATATGGAGATGCTGCTCACTGCAGGAAGGCTCTCCACAGAGCTGTACAGTGTACATCTGACTACCCTGAGCATGTCTGCGATGTCCTGCTCAACTTTGAAAGAGTGGAGGGTGAGTTAATTGATGCATATATAGATTTATGTTTATATAGGTGCCCAGATTTGTAGGATTTATGTGGTTATTATTGTCTCTCTCAGGCTCTCTGGAGGACTGGGATGCTGCAGTCCAAAAAACTGAGACTAAACTCAACAGAGTGAATGAGCAGAGAGCGAGAGTAAGTCCTAACTAGCCTTTATGTGATTTTCAGCATACTTGACATCCGTTTAATTTTTAAATGTCCCTTTTTAGAAGTAATGTGACAAGCGAGCAGATTTATGTATCAGGCTTGTCTTGAAGCTTGCCATGTAGAAATGTCCTTCTGATGGTGTTTCTGCAGGTGGCTGAAAAAGAGGCTCTTCAAGCCAGACAAGAGGAGGAGAAAGCCGAGCACAGGAGAAAAGCCAAGTCAGATAAAAAAGCCCAAAAGAAGGGCCAGAAAGCAAACAGAACCGGTGATAAACGGAAAGCTGAAGAGGAGTATGAAGAGGAATGGGGAGAGGATGCAGGTATGGGTGAAGTTGCATAATTCTGTTAGTTTAAAAAAAAATCTGTTTTTAGAGAGATTGGAAGTCATTTCCTTCAGCTCTACTGACATATCAAATGTGTGCAGAGCTGCCGTCCAAGAGGCTCCGAAGGGAGGAGGACTTTGGTAGCACAGCCACAGAGGAGCTCATGGAGACGGAAAGTGGGCTTTTCGGCCGACGAGCTCCACCACCACGTAAATCTGAGCCACCTGGTTTCCGTAAGAACCAACAGGGACTTTCTGAAGCCCTGCGACAGCCCCAGGACGCATCAAAGGAGCAGCGCAAAGATGAAGATAGTGTATTTGTCAGTAACTTGGCTTTTAATCTGGAGGACCCAGAGGGCAAACTGCGAACATTGTTTCAGGGTTGTGGGACTGTACAGCAGGTACGGCCCGTGTTTACACCGAAAGGTGTGTTTAGAGGCTATTGCTATGTGCAGTTTGAGGACAGACTGGCTGCATCCGAGGCGCTGAAACTGGACAGGCAGGAGGTGGATGGGCGGCCCATGTATGTGTCTCCTTGCGTGGACAAGAATAAGAATCCTGACTTTAAGGTATCTAGAATGTGTACTACTGAACTTGTGATGTAGTGTTTCTTCATGTTCAAGTGAATCATTTGTAATACATTTCTTATTAGTTTGTCGTTATTAAAATGTGAATCGTTTGTGTAATGTGTAGGTTTTTAAGTACAACACAGCAATGGAGAAGCACAAGATCTTTATCTCGGGCCTGCCGTACTCCTGCACTAAAGAGACACTGGAGGATCTCTGTAAACCTCACGGCACAGTGAAAGCCATCCGGCTTGTCACCAACCGCTCCGGCAAACCTAAGGTGTGTGATAGGTCCCTGTCCATAAAGAAATATACAGATAGACTGTCCCAGTATCCTGCCGAATATAGTACATGTACAAAATGAATGTGTACAGTCCATTACAATTACATTGATATAAAGGTACTGTAAAAAGATCTGTAAAAAGTTACTAACAATTCTGTTTCAGCTAAATGTTTATTATTTATAGATATAGTTTATATATAACACAGAATCCTGAAGTGTTAAAAAAAAATAAGTAGCAAAAATGTAACTCTGGTAATATTCATCATCAATAATGAGCACAAATTAATAATTGAGCAGCAAATCTGCATATTACCATTTTTTTTAAATATCTTGTGAAACTGCAATGATGAATTAAGCACCACAAATAAATTCTGCACAATATTACAGTTACACTGTGTAATAATAATAAGAAAAGACTTAAGCCTTAAGACTTTCTAAAATGATTCTCTACTTTTGAAAGTGCTGTAATTGTTACAGTAATTACTTAATGTCTTAAGTATTTTTGTCTTCAGTATTTTGTCCAATTCAAATATCTAACATCCTTAAACCTTAAATCTAACATCCTTAAAATTTGAGCTGCTAGAGTAAGATATCAGTCTTGTGTTCTGGCAACAAAATTGAGTGAATACTTAAAACCATAATGAATATTTTTGTTCTTGTTTTAACACATGTGCATTTTTTTATGAATTTCTCCTAAAACAACATTTAACAGTGTCATTTAATTGCTCGTGGAAATGTATTTTTATTCAAGAATATAATTTGCAGAGGGAAACCAGACTAAACGAATGAGGAAGAACAGCACATTTTGTGAGGTGTGATTAGAAAGAACAAAAGGAGCAGAGCAATTCAAGCCTTTAAATAGTTATTAGTAATGGAGAATTATTTGGAAGTTTTAAACTGTGAAGTCTTCATCTGCTGAAACCCTGTGAAGTCATCTCCAAGCTAATAAAAGTTGAACCGATATTCCTATTTCTTACATCGTTTCATATTCACATTAATGCGTGTTCTCTGTAGGGTTTGGCGTATGTGGAATATGAGAATGAAGCGCAGGCCTCGCAGGCTGTGCTGAAGATGGACGGCACCATGTTGGAGAACTTCACACTCTCTGTTGCCATTAGCAACCCCCCGAGCAGGAAGATGGAAGATAAAGCAGCGCCAAGTCGAATCCTGGGGGCATCAATGTCGAGGCAACCTCAGGGAGCGTAAGTACATGATACGACAGTATGGAATGTGGCTCAGATGCTCAATTGATTTTGATAAATATGCATGCTGTGTGAATGAAGTGTCTCAGGATGCAGTATATTCAGAGTCTCTGAGGCTTGGTCTGCGGTAAATACTGCTCCACACAAACTCATCTCTGCATTGGGTCGCTTATGATGTGTATTGGGACCACAGCATACCATGGTATTGCACCCAACTGAAAACTTGAGTTTTGAAAAAGATGAGGATTTGAGTATTAATACTATTAATTTTACTATAATGATGGTTCTTGGATATAATATTTATTTTACTGTGAAAAATATATATTTTTTTTCCTGAGTTTAATATTAATGTTGTTGTTTTGTTATTTAACAATTGTGTAATTAAGTTGGCTTTATCAGATTTTTGTAACTTTTCATTTGAATGTCTTATTTGAATAACTCTATTTAATATACTATACTATAATACTATTTAAATTACATTTGGTTCTTAAAAAAATCTCACAATCTGTTGATTTATCAGATTTATAATAAAAAAAAGATTTTCCACCAGATTTCTTCTTTATAGTTTTTGGTTGCTAAAAAAGATCAGTTCTTACTCTTCACACATGATCATTTCTTTCAGGAGAGGAAAAGGACGCACTCAGATCTCTCTGCTGCCACGCTCTCTATACCGGCAAAGTGCTCCAGATGCCAAAGCAGAGAACGGGACCGTTTCTGCACCACACGCCACAGTGACCGATGGAGAGCACGGAGGACCTGGAACAACAAGCCTGGACACGCAAGCCAAGTCTCTGTCCAACGAGGACTTTGCCAGGATGCTCCTCAAAAAGTGACACTGTATGCAGAGAACACGAGGAAAATACCTGCCTTCTGACAGAAAGCCATGCTGTGTCCTTACGAAGTCCGGCGGAGAAACAGCGTTTTAATTTAGCCTACTTTCTGTAAATACATGACCACTCCCGATATATAGGAAAACTATTTTAACACCTCAACCATGGAGATGTGAGCTGTATTGTTTTCTTTATCTCTTAGTATTAACGAGCGGGATTTGGGGGGGGGGGCAGATTTCAGATTTTGTCAGCGAGTATTTTTTTAACAGGATGTTAAAACAAACGATGTGATGATCGTTGTTTTAAAAGGTATATGCAAGAACATTTAATAAGAAGATACATGATGTATTATAAATAGGTTTCAACTCTGCTTCATTTTTCACAGTAGGTCCCTTTTGGGGCAGCTGATATGTAGATGCCTTGTCAAAGGCAACAACAAAAAAATAAAGATCAAAACCTTTTATTTTACACATTCTCTGAACTGCATGTTGTATAAATAATTTATTTGCAGTACCACAACCATTTGAAACGGTCTTGCATGTGTAGATTTACAGCTGTCTTCATAAATGAAGACTAACGGAGTAATGGGTGATCTTGTCAGCAAATAAAATCAAGCACCTTGAACTTTTGTTTATTAGACTGCAGCGCTTTAATGAAAAGCTGTGCACTGTCCTGGAAATGAGTAGATTGTAGTTTTATCACACGTTTTCTATTTTCTCCAAGCGCCGCCCTTCGAATCTTGTTTAATTGCTGACACTGCTTGTAATCCTGCCTTACCTTGTGTGCTCAATAATGGTCTGAAGATTGAAGCTTGTGCTCCACAGCCAGATTAAGTTCAACCTTCAGTCTAGACTTCAGTTTCATCATTTTAGTTCATTAGTTTACACGTGGGTTTACGCTCGTCCCAGAGTCAAGGGCTGGCTGAGGAGCATAGTTGCTGCTTTAGAACCGATTGGGTCCTTCCTGAAAGTTGAAGAATCTATGCAGCTGTATTTTGCTAGAACCTTCCACTACGAGTTCACCTGATTGTGAACCCATCCTATACTGTATTGTGTGTGTGTGTATGTATGTATATATATACACACACACATCATATATCATCTAAAATGTCCTGGATATTAGTATTATTTACTTGTTTTGATGGCTATGGTGGACTTGTGTATTTCATCCACTATTAAATGTTAAGCTGATCTATTTTTTTAACTGCAGTGTCATACACTAGACAGTTCCCTCCTACGGTGTTTTTTTTTTTTTTTTTTTTGAATGTTTGAGTCTTGTTCACACCCCTTAATGGTTGGCCATAGTTTTGTAAAGCATTTGTATATTTTGAACTAAAAAAATAAAAGTAGCTCTATATATTTGCGTTTGATCACCACAGTGGCCTACAGTAGTGATTGAGAAAAAACAAATAAAAAATGTGCCGTTGCAATGTCCTGTTCAACATTAAAAATAATGAAAACATGGTATACATGTGGTAAATTGTGCATTTATTTTCTTATTTTGGGTTATTGTATCAATTATTTGTTTATAGATTGGCCATTTTTATTTACCACTGTCAGTGTCATCATTAGGCACTCTTATAATCATTTCTAATAATGTTCCTGTTGTATTTCCTGTGTTGCTCAAATTGTGTGTAGACATACGTTTTTCTTTTTATTAAAGCCTAAATTGTTTAATGAAGCAATTAAATGTATGTGGTTGTCAAACAAATGGCTTGTGCTCATTTTTGAAATTTTTTTTGTTTTAGCCATGTTTTTGATTCGATCTGTCAAGTGTACAAGCTTACACTTTCCATATTTCACAACAGTGCCATTATCCAAGACGAAAGAAAATGAAGACATAAATCCACAGTAATTTATTACACGCAATAAAATATCTTTTACGAGTAGTAAAATAAATTAAAGCTATGTTTAAATAGATTAAAGTGCTGGAAAATAGTGGCAAACTCAGTCCAAAAAAGGAAAAATTAAAAGTCCTTAACATTAACTTAATATTCCTTATAAATAATAAATTTTCCTTTACATGTTGAACAGATGTAGGCAATTATATTAATTTCATCAAACATCAGAATCACTGAACAAACATTTTCATATGGAAAAAAGACTAGCATCAAGTACTTAAGTAACATCTCAAAAATAAATGATCTTTTCAACTATAAAGAACCTCAAAATGAAAAGTCATGGAGCATATTCTAAGTAGATATGTTAAGGTCAACTATTACTCATGCTGGGAATTGCAGACATTCATTTTGGAACAATTTTTGCTGTAACCTGCCAGCTTGTGTAAGAAATGTGTAACAAGCTGTTCATATCAAACACTTCAGCTAGTAAAGCATCTGAAAATCATCTTTCACATTTAACAGTTCTTTTTCCAAGCAAACTTCATTGTCCAAGTACAGAAATAAACACCACAAAAAAATAAGGATGAATATTGTTCCCAAAAGACAGCAGTGTTCATTTATGCAACATTATCATTAAGTCGCATGCAGAAGGATGTAGCTGCTGAGGATCTGACATAATACTGTTCGTTCAGTGAATAAGAGCTTTTCTTTCTTTTTTTTTAAATTTAAAAACCAACAAAGCAGAGGCTAAAATGTGGACATGTCGAAGGATTTATAACGAATAAAGCTACTCAATTATTGCACAAACTTGAAACGGGTCAACAGTTTATCTATGTAGGTCCCATGCTAGCAGCAGAATGCAGCTAATATGGCACTTCAATTACGCCACATGCAAATCTTTTTCCACGTAACAACACACATCTATCTATGGAAGCCCGTTTCTGCCACTGAATAATAATTAGAAAAAAAAGGTTATTGCAGTTTTTTATCTTACAATTCTGACTTTTTTCCCCCTCTGAATTAAGAGATTTAAACTTGCAATTACATGAAAAATAAAAGTCAGAATTGCTATTTTATATCTCGGAATGCTGACTCACAATATATGCAATTGTAACAATTGTGATATAAATGTGATATAAATGTCACAATTCTGACTTCTTTTCCGTCTCATAAGTGTGTGATGCAATTCTGACTTTTTTTTTTCCACTCTTAAATTTTTAAAACTCTATATAAACTCTCTGTTACATGAAAATAGTAAGAATCGCTACTTTATATTTCAGGTATTCTGACTAACTCGCTATTGTGTGATAAAACTGTTATAAAGTCCAACGGTGAGCAGAAAAAAAAGACATGTTCTCAGAATTGCGACGTTATATCTCAATTCTGACTTTACAGTATAATTCACAATTGTGAGTTTATTTCTCAGAATTACAAGTTTCTATCACACAAATCTGACTTTTTAACTTGAAATTTGCGAGTTTATATCTCAAAATTCAGAGAAAAAATTCAGAGTTGCGAGTTTGCTTCACGCAATTCTTAGAATTTTTTTCCGAATTGTGAGATAAAAAGTTGTAATAACCTTTTAAAAATGTTTTACTCAGTGGCACAAACAGGCTTTTATATCTATCAGCTATGTGCAGGTATGGTGTGTTTACAGTCAGGACATGCATGATGACTAGCCCCGGGCAGCCCCACTGCATGCTCACTGGTTGCTATAAGTAGGGTATCAAGCGTAATTTCTGTGCATTTTGCGATAAAGCGAATAAAGGGCCTCACGTCACCTTCGTTGGCAGTGTCCAGGGCAGCGTAATACTCCGCCCTCTGCTCTTTCCGAATGGTGATCGGCGGATAACTAGCTTGCATCAGGATTAAGTTCATGAGCAGGCGAGATGTCCGTCCATTCCCGTCCACGAAGGGATGCACGTAAACCAGTTTATAGTGCGCGAGAGCTGCGAACTCCACCGGGTGGAGATGCAGCGCTTCCTCTGAGTTCAACCACTGCACCAGCTCATGCATGTGCCTGTCTAAGTCCTGCGGGTGAGGTGGGATGTGATGGCCCACGAACACCTGGCTGACACGAAATCGGCCCGCTTCCACGGGATCGGCGTACCCTAGGACCCGGCGGTGTATCTCTAGAATGTCATTTACAGTGATCTCTCCGGCGCGGGACAGAAGTGTGGTGTTGATATACTTCATGGCCACATCGACGCCAATTGCCTCGTTTTGTTCTTGAAGGCTCTTTCCAGGAACGGCGTATCTAGTCTCAATGATGTGGCGAATCTCAGACAGAGAGAGCGTGTTGCCTTCGATAGCCACGGTGTGGTAAATGTGATGGTAGTAGGTCTCCTCCATGACTCGCCGCAGAGCAGAGTTCCCTTTGGGTATGGACATGAGACGTCGTACCTTTCCATCGATGATTCCAAAGTAGCGCTGATCTATTTCCTCTACTAGTGGGAGAGTGCGATCCCTGCTCACCAGAGCCTTCTCGTTGCAGGGCGAGATGGCGAGGGCCTTGGTGTAAAGGTGGTCTGCTTGGACGACATCTTTTTCCTCCTCCAGTATGGTTCCTAATTCAGTGAGCGCCTCTACAAACTCCGGGTTCATGTTGAGCACGTGGATGAGCAGCTTATGAGCTTTCTCCCTCTTGCCATTTTTCTTCATCTCCAAAGCCTGCTGGAGAGCCGCCTTTGCCTCCAGCTGAGTCTCTGTAAACAAACAGATGGTCAGTGCTTCACAGCATGACATTCCAGCTGAGAGATGCATAATCTACAGACTTCAATACATTTCAGTTATTTTTTTAAGTTGTTTAATCTAAATGTATGACACTGTAAACAGCCTGTAAAATAATTGCAATGATCTTCGGCGTTTTAGCATCTGTTGAGATCTCAAGACACAAATATAATCATTTTAATTGTGTCCACAGAAGTGAATGAAATGAAAAATAGGCTTGAAATTATTTTTTTTAACAAGAAATGCCATTTGTAAATCTTATTGAACATATTAACAAAATCACAACAAAAATGCAAAAATAAAAATAAAAGAGTCATTGAGAACTGCGTGGAACATAAAAAAAAATTCAGCATAACATTTATAAGTGTTACTGTTAAGGAAAATGATTTTTTTTTAAAAATCTTCATTGAAATAAAATTAGCTGGGGAAAACAAATCTATTTTATGTATATATGTACATGTATATAATTAAGAAAAATTGGATGTATATAATATTTATTTAGAATATAAATTATATAAATATATAAAAATATATTTTCAGATTTACAGATCCAAACAGTGAATAATGCTGTAATTTTTTTCTATTCCTGTTATAATCATATATATCACATCTCTCTCTCTCTCTCTCCCTCCCTCTCTAGTATATATATATATATATATATATTACACCCCACTAAAGTTTTTTTGACTAATTTTTAGATCTTACAATATAAACATGCTTTAAAATGACAAATAGATCACCATGCGAGAATTAAGCCATACAGTCAATATATGGAGCAGCTGTTATGGTTAAACTTCCAATGATTTGGTATCTCTGAAAACCCCTGAACATGCTCAATGCAGAAGATACATGTGGCCATGATCTCAAAGACAAATATAATGCCCTCTATAGATGACAAAAGCCTATGTCCCAGGAGAATAAGATTATGAAGTCTAACATTCTTTATTCAGAATAGCATGCATGCAAAAATTCATTTGGTAAAGTAAATAGTAAATTTTACTTCAAGGCAAGCCACGCTAACCGCTCATCAACACAAAGTCAGCAGCAGCTTCATCTATACCGTACCTTTACTGGGCTTTACTTTCTGTGGCAGGAGGTCTAGTGCAGTGAAAGGGACTGTCAGGCTGGTGGTGTGCACCACAGGCCGCTGGACACCCCCCCACAGCTGGCAGCGCAGAAGAGCGAGACCCTTCAGAGTGGCACAGCATTGTTCCTCTATTCCTGCTAAAGGCAGCAGCAGAACAAATACAGACCCCAGCAGGCCGAACAGAACGGGTCCCCAGCCCCAGAGAAGAGGGCCACTGTGACGAAAAACTGCCAGAGCTGCCATCAATCACGTGATCCAGACCCCACAGGACACATGCCCAACATTCTCACAAGACACTATCTGAAAGCCTGTGGGAAATTTAAGAAAGAAGGTCAAGCATTAACATGTTAAATCAGGTTTGGTGTCATTTTTGTGAATCTGATAGGAGTCTGAGAGTTTATGAAATAGTATAAAATAATTTTCAGCCATGTCTAATGTTGTTCCATAGTCTGAAGATGAAATGAAAATGTACTTATGGTCAAACATAGTCAACACTTTGAAACCACTCAAACCCTTATTTCATATATAAAGCTGTAGCGAAACATAGTGGCATTTCAGCATTTTATAATTATAATATTTCACAAAATTGATAAATACCTGTAATGTTGTGGAATAATATATTTGTCCAGCTCATTGCAGACTGTTACAGCACTTACATGACAAGTCTTGAACACTATTCACACATTTCTACAGAAAAAACGTTCACCAAACTCTAAAACCGGCGGTAAGACACACACTTTATTAAACAAGACATTAAGTTTCATACACACCTTACCGGTTAATGATGTGTTTTTCTCGCTATAAATACTGGATACGATCCGTAATGCTTTCACTGACGTTAGCAACGCCAACTTCCGCCAAACGGAATAGCCTACTTGTAAGGATTATACTGATTGGTGCATTTTACCAAGTATGCGCTTTGTGATTGGTCAGATGTTTGCTACACACCCTCGAGCAGCAATACATTTTTCAGATCGTAGAACTACATGATTGGACCAGACGCTCTATTAAAAGCATTTTGCCAGCTATTATTTTAGCTTGTAGAAGAGATATTTATTTACGTGTATAATAATAATAATAATAATAAATAGGCCAAATAATCTTATATCACCATTAAAAGTTGCATCTCAACTTGCTAAACAAAAATGAAATAAATTTTCACTCAGAATGAAAATGAAAACCATCAGACAAATATTAAGGGGCCAAAACGTAAGAATTAATATGGTACACTCGAACAGGGAGCTAGGGCAACACAGGAATGATGTAATAATTTGTGCTTGTATATATATATATAC
>JAUMHP010000046.1:2525544-2549762 GCA_032361065.1 Enteromius trimaculatus
TCATTGCGTGATACTAACACGGAATTATGCATTAAGAGTTCGTGGTTATTTCACGCAATTCTGTGAGATCAGGTTGCAAAAAACTTTTGAAACTGATTTTGATACAGTAGCTTCTATTGCCCTCATTTATAAGTCACTTTGGGTAAAAGCGTAAATGTTGATGTAAATTTTATTTTAGTTTGTAAACGTCAAGTAAGATTTTTCTAAAAGCTTTAATTTACAGTTTTTATAAAAGAAATTATGTTGAGTACATGAAACCCTACAAAATATTAAAATCAGCTAATCGGATCATGTAAAAGGCCAAAGCTTAAGAGTTTGTTTCCGGAATCTATTTTTCCAAAACGAAAAGATTAAAAACGAGAAGTGAAAGTAGGGGATCTTGTTGATGAGGAAAACAAAAACAGTTGTGGAAGTATTTTGTGGAAGTATAGCATGTGCAGTCATGCACAAAATTGCTCAAGAGAAGGAGATGTCGCTGGGTCATTATAAAAGTGACACAATTGTCAGATGCCAGTTCAGTTGCAGTGCTGGAGACACTGCTATTAGGCTGAGGTAGGAGACCTGTTATTTATAAGACTTATGACAAATCAAGCGTGTTTTTTTTGTCTGCAGAGGTGTTTCTACATTGATTTTTAGATATTGGATAATTTTATATTTACATATAAAAAGTGTTTTACTTGTTTTTATTGATTAACAGAACCAACTAAATCTAATCTAGGTTCCATTATAAAACAGAACTTTCTTTTTCACAACTTAATCTTCATAAAATGACATTGAATGCTTACTGTAGGTTAGAAATGACACACTGCTTAGCAACAGTAATCTAGGAACAGGGATTGTGGTATTACTGGTATTTATTCTGATATTTATAATTTACAAACCTTTTCTTGTCTGCTTGCAGGGACTTGACAGAATTCACAATGGATTTAAATGCGATATATGACTTTAATTACACTGATTATGATTACAATAATTCAACATCTGGAGAAGTTTATGTCCATGTCCAAGACAACAACAAATGCTTCACTGAGGTGTTTTGCCTGTTGTTTCTGGTGATCAACGTGATCATCTGTGTGCTGGGCCTGGGAGGAAATGGTGTGGTAATCTGGATTGCAGGGTTTGGGATGAAGAGGTCGGTCAACACTACCTGGTACCTGAGCCTGGCTGTGTCTGACTTCATTTTCTGCACCTGTTTGCCTTTTAACATTGCCTACAGCGTCACGTCGGACTGGATCTTCGGCCTCTTAATGTGCAAGTTCACATCCTTCGTCATGTTCCTCAACATGTTCAGCAGCATCTTCCTCCTCGTCATCATCAGTGTGGATCGCTGCATCACCGTCATGTTTCCTGTTTGGGCGCAGAATCACCGCACTATTGGAAAAGCATCTGTGTTGATCGTACTAGCGTGGATTGCCTCCGCAGCTTTAAGTATCCCGTCTATCGTATACCGTGATGTCCAGAGTCACCTCAGTATAAACCATTGCATTAACAACTACACATCCAGCCAGTACAGCCACGAGGTCATTGCCATGAGCCGCTTCATTTTTGGATTTGTGATTCCTTTCATCCTCATCATTGTTTGCTATTCCGTCATCATCCTCAGACTGAGAGCCACCCAGATGGCCAAGTCCAACAAGCCGTTTAAGATCATGACGGCTCTCATTCTGACCTTCTTCCTGTGCTGGCTGCCTTTCCATACGTTTGTGCTAATCGAACTAAATCAGACCTTCCACAAAGAGGTCATCGTTCTAGGACTGAAAATTGGCACCACTATCGTCGCCGCAAACAGCTTCCTGAACCCCGTTTTGTACGTTTTCATGGGCAATGACTTCAGGAAGAAGTTCAAGAGCTCCATCTTATCAAAGATCGAGAATGCCATCGGAGAGGAAGGCCGAACGATCAGCCGCTATCTGTCTCGCTCCAGCTCCGTGGATGCCAGGGCGTCCACTCATATCTAAAGAAATCTTTTTTTATTTTTTCAGTATAGGGGTGAAAAATGTATGCATTCAAAAAAAGATGTAAATAGAAAAAAACGTTTATTGGTTTTATGTTTTACAAGAAAATACGGTAACATTATTTTACGGTTACATCTATTACATATTACTAGAATATCAGCCTTTTGTTAGCTCTATTTAAGCACAAATGAATGCCTTATTCTACATACAGCAATCCTACCCAATACCTAAACTTAACAACTACCTTACTAACTATTAATGAATTAACTTATTAAGGTGAAAAGTAGTTACTGTAAGTGTTACCTATGCTCAAGTGTTACTAAAAATACAACTCTACTACAAGGTCAAGGTAGTCCCAAACTTGACTACAAATGGCCAAAAAGCAAGTGAAAAATAAAAAGGCTTTTTTTTTAAAAATACATACTTTTTTTATTTTTTATAAATCACGGATATCCCCCTCATGTAATTTAGCTAATTAAAGGTTTTTACTGTTGCAACTGTGGTTTGGTCATCTCTGATCTGAACAAACTAAGCTTAAAATGATACCAAAACAGATTTTTGGTGTTTTACGAGACACATTTTTGTTCTGGCTGCTATTATAATGCCATGAGTGTCACAGAATAAGCCACTTCAGCGTCCTCCCACAATGCAGAAGCGTTTGTTTTAATATTGGCCTGCTCACTGCATGGCGCTATATTCTTGGTTTTTAACCTCAAACCAACTCATCGCTAACTAGATCAGATAAACAGAGCAACTTGCATAGGGTACTTGTTAAGTGTGGCCGTCGACAGTCTCAGTTCTCAGAAATTTGCTCGCATCTTACAGAGGAACTAGGTGTTAATGTTTGGCCAGTAGCTCATTCTGCACTTATCAGCAAACAACCCAGCAGCAGAAGCACTGTAAACAGCACTGTGAAGCTATACTTTGTGAGGTAAGTCATCATCAGATGGCATCAGAACTAATGCATCAAAGATAATATGTATATATGATCATACCGTAAACACTTCTTTTCGGTTCAGTTTTTTAAAGAGCAAGAGCAGCAAAATAATTAAGACATGCGATTAACAAATTCATTGTTGCAATGGAATATTTTTCAAATTTATTACTGGAACCACTTTAACAGATAGTAGATATCAGATATAATAAAAAACGAGATTAGACCCGTCTCAACTATCAAAAATAATTGCTGTTCTTATAATTCAAATGAATAAACACTGAAATTGTTTTTAAGTATCAGATTTACTTCATACAAACAGGCACGCAACCCATCAAAGGGAATTTTTAGGTCAAAAGGATTCGAAAAAAAATTGCAAGCAGTTTATGCAAAAAATAAGGGAAGCTGTAGGAGAATTCTGCTAGCATCGTGTTTTGTATTGGCCTGTTTTGACAGTGTGAGAAGGACTGTTTGAAAGTGATATATTGTACGCAACATGCAGAATTTGTTCTTTTATTTTGTTACTGAAAGGAATTAATTTAATTGGTGAAACATTAACTACTGGTCAATTTTGGTACATAGCATTAAATGGAAATGTTATGTTTAATTTTGTACATGGTTCCTTCCAAATAAAATAAATACAAATAAATAAATACAATGAAAATTACAATGTGCTGAAAACACAATGAGTTCAAACTAATTTTATCTCAGTTTTCCTAATATTCCCGAAGTAACCTAATGGAAATGATAGACAAGGCAGTTTTAGTTAATAGCTAATTAGTATGTATTTCATGGGAGACGTTTTGCATCGCTTGTGTGGTACTAGTACCCTGATGTTTTTTGCAAAATGACTTATTTGGCTATATTTTTCTTACAGAACTCTATTCAAATGGATTATGATAATTTTTCTTATGATGATTATGACAAAACAGTGTCTCCACAAAGTCACATAGCAGAAAATCCAGGATACTGCACTGAAGCAGCATGTGTAATCACAGTGCTCATTAATGTGATCATATTCCTCCTTGGCATCATTGGAAACGGTGCGGTGATCTGGATTACTGGTTTTAAAATCAAGAAGTCAGTGAACACCACCTGGTACCTGAGTCTGGCTCTGTCTGACTTCATTTTCTGCGCTACTCTCCCTTTAACTATTGACCACATATTGAAGAATACCTGGAACTTTGGGCTCTTCATGTGCAAATTCATCCCTTTTGTTATGACCCTCAATATGTACAGTAGCGTTTTCATCCTGGTCATCATTAGTGTGGACCGCTGCGTCACTGTCAAGTTTCCCGTCTGGGCCCAGAATCAGCGCACCGTACAGAAAGCTTCTGGAGTTGTTATATTAGCTTGGTTCGTGTCTTCTCTGCTTAGCATTCCACCTGCCACATTCAGAGAGCTAGATCCAAAAAGTCCACTCATATGTTATAACAACTATGGGAATCACCACATAACCATTGTGTTCATGCGCTTTACATTTGGGTTTTTTATTCCATTCATGACCATCTTCACCTGTTACACCATCCTGATCAGTAAACTCAGAGCAAACCAAATGTCCAAATCTACCAAGCCCTACAAGATCATGTCAATACTAATCACAGCATTTTTCATCTGTTGGTTACCATTTCAAACAGTTTCAGTTTTAGAGCTGCGACAATCTGAAAAAAGCAGTGCTTTTAACACAGCACAACAAATATCTGCAACTCTGGCCATTGCAAACAGCTGTCTAAACCCATTCCTCTATGCATTCATGGCCAAGGACTTAAAGAAGAAATGCTACTCCTTTATTTCCAAGATTGAGAGCGCCATCGATGAGGAAACACGAACTGCTTTCAGAGCAACTTCAATTACTAATTCTGTGGATAACAGACATTCTACTGCTGTCTGAAATTTTAACACGAGTTATGGACTAACGAGAATTATTACCTACATAAACCACTTGGCATTAACAAGTAGTGCAATTATTTTATCTGTCGCATGTTTGAGTTTGGAAATTGACAAGTAGAAGCCAAATGTAGAAAGAAGCTCAATATACGCTACTTTGTAAGTTTTCTTTTTAATAATTTTGAAGAATTCTATTACAGCTAATAAATATTTACTTACCATTTAAGGTACTGGTTAACCTATGGATGTGGGGTGCGGGGGTTAAATTAATTTTGGGTTTTTGAATGTATGTAATAAAGATAATTTGTGCAAGATCAACAAATGTACGTTGCCGTGCTCCACTTCTCTCTCCTTGTTAACACAAAAATATAATTTTTTTTATACATAAAAATATAGAATAAAAATCTTGTTCTACAAATTCTGTTTCCTTAAGATCGAATTCTTTAATTATTTTTTATTAAGCCTATCCATTCACAATACATTCAGAAAGACACTTCAGCATTGTTCAGTTTAGATATGATAAACATTAAGTGACACTTCTTGTCTGTCAATAGTTCCTGCTTATAAGCATTACAAAAATGAATGTATTTGGTAGATTATGTTTTATTTCGTAATTTTTATTAACCTGATTTGCAGTTTGCATAAAAAAAAAAAAAAGTAACTAAATGGTTGAAGACTACATCTCTAATGGTCTCAATGTAAAAAATTAAGACTGTAGTTTAAAAACAAGGTGCCTTAGCATCCATATGTTGATCCTTTATAATTTTGACAAATGACCAGACAAGGAAGTTGTTAGATTCACTTTTGAGTAAGCGGTTTTATTCATTTAGTTGCTTTCTGCAGCTCTCGACCTCTGACCATTTACTAAAACAGCAGCAGTGGTTCATTTTATAACCAGACCGACTGGTGTTTGGAAATAAATCCTACCACATATTATATGGTGGGGAGCCTTAGTCTCTATGACCTCAGTAAACTTATCAACAAAGACTTCATTTAGCTCGGAGCACCGGCCGCTCATATCACGCCTCTCCTATGAGAACAGCACAAAACTACAAACAGATGAGAGATTCGGAAACCAGGGCTCACCTAAGACTTTTGAGTTTTTATGATTTAATGTAGCATTTCAGAAAGTATGTTTGTTCTTTAGAAAAATTTCAGCCTGAAAACAAATTTTGTGCCATTTCCTTACAACCGCAATAAAACTTGTTCTAGGAAGATGCAACATAGCAATGATTTAAAATGCAGTGTCAATACAGCATGTAAAGAGAAAACAAAACTGCTTCATTTTTTTTTTAGTTCATTCAGAATTTTCATCAAATGTACAGAAATAAACAAACAAACAAACAAACAATTAAATAAAAAAGTAAACCCACCTCCTTAACAGTCATATTTAAATAAATAAATAAATAAAGCAAGCAAGCAACTACATACACAAATAAATGTTGGGCCTCTGACAATTTGGGGCGTTACAATTTATTGATCAGGACATCTGATGCACCATCCAAACAAATGCAAAACCTTTCCATATATTCACACCGTTCTCTCAGCTTACAGTTATAATAAAATAATGGTTGCGGTCATTTAATTTCCTTCACATGGCTGACAATTACTCTCTGACTTCCCAGAAATGTTTGGTAGAAATTCCTTACATTCACTCCATACAAAATACATTCAGAAAGACACTTCACTTCCATTTTTGAAATGAAAAGCATGTAATGCTCAAATTTAAAAGCCTTTTCAAAAATATAGCTGGTGCTTTGTCTTTTAAAGTCATTTTCCTTGTGAGCATTACAAAAATATATGTGTATTTACATATACTTAATGCTATTTGTTAGGTCTCTAGCTGAGAAGCAGAAGTTTACCCGCGAGGTGCTTTTTGTAGAATTGCTTCATTGCTTCATACTTGCTTTCATTACTTCAAGATTATCAGATACAGCTGATTTGCTGTTTTGAATAAATCTCCTGCAGTGAAAACACTGACAAAAAATAACCAAAAGCAAAAATAACAATTCTGAACATTTCTACATTTATAATTGCATCCAAAACCTGACATCTAGTGATACTTTGGGAGGAATTATTTCGATTTTCAGTGCACTTCACACAGGACTTAGTGCAACTACTCTCACAGTTCAGCCTGGGACAGAAATTGGTGCCAACATTTTTTTTGCATAAAGAGATACTTCATCCAAAATCTATCACTGTGTTTATTGTGACTACGTCTGTCAAAAACAGAACTGAATGAATTTTCATTTAGGGGAAAGCTATTTTTTACAGGAGTAAAATATTAAAAGGGGTAAAGGGTCAGTCAATATCATTTTAAGCAATTTACAATAAGCCCCCATTTCTTAAAGTTTGTGATCACAAGGTGAAATGTTTTTTTTTGTTCATTACCCACTGCAAATACATCTTAAAACCTCTGTGAGAAAAACAAAAACAATTAGAACAATTTCAACGCAGAAGTGCTCCAAACATATAATAAAAGACCTTAAACTATCTAAATCGATAGCTCAGTAAGGGCTGCAGTTTACCTGCAAATCACTGAAGGCAAGGACCACACAACGTGTTTTCGGGTTGCCCATGCAGTTATCTAATACACAGATTTTTGGTGTCCATATCAGTTTTAAGAAGCATCATAACATCTGAAGGCAATTTCCAGATATTTGTGGTAACAGGAAGCTAGGGTTCAGATGATAAAATGAAATCAAGATTTTTCCAAGGAGACTGA
The DNA here is from genome assembly GCA_032361065.1 of Enteromius trimaculatus. Taxonomy (NCBI): domain Eukaryota; kingdom Metazoa; phylum Chordata; class Actinopteri; order Cypriniformes; family Cyprinidae; genus Enteromius; species Enteromius trimaculatus. Next base: position 2,533,046 of record JAUMHP010000046.1, read on the forward strand.
AGAGCTTAAGGGATCATAGTGTAGTCCAGGAGGAAATGCCAATTTCAGGAAAGTAACATATAATATCATCCCGGATGTTTTGATGGCAACAGACACTTTAACGAGAAGTGTGAGCAGTCATTTCCCATAATGACTCATACATTTGCATTGGCCTAAGGCGGATTTACACTCAAAGCAAACTGTTGCACAAGCCCATGTCTTGTCATTTCATGTAGTGTGAATTATTAATGAAAGGGCAAACTGTACCATTCTTAAAACTGAGAGCAGTCAAGAAGAATGATGATAAATAATTTCATATTCTAGGGGAAAATTAGTATACCGTATTTAGGCAAAAAAGTGTGTTGTGAACAAAAAAGCACAAGTGAAGAGATGAGTATCATCTGGGCCTGTACTCCTCAGGTACACCAGGCAGCTTTCTCTTTCTGAGAGCTGTGTCCACAGTCTTAATAAGCCCGTCAATGGTGGCACGCATCTCTGGAGTATAAGGGTCGTATTCCAGCTTCCTCAGCCCAGAGCGTTTGAAGTTCCCATCCTTCTGTCCTTCCACACACAGCAGGCGGTCCACTGAGACTTCAAGGCCCAGAAAGATGACCATGCCTTTTAACTCAGAGAAAAGGTCCCGTTTTAAATTCTCAAAGTGTACCACTTGAACTTTCTTTCCATATTTCAGCCAGTCTAGTGTGTGGGATGCCCACCACGGAGCGTAGTTCTTCACAAACTCTGGCCACTCTGATTGAGAGAGAATGAGAGAGTTCAACTTTTCGAACAATGACATATTGCAATAACATTTGAAAACGCATCTTTTTCTCTCCATTTTAGCCTTCCGTCCACACTGAGACGACGTTTTTGTCAAGAAAAACTGAGCTTTTTGAAAACGCTCTCCAAAGTGGATAAATTTGAAAACAATGTTTTCGTGTCGCAGTGTGGACTGTGAAAACGGAGGCTTTCGAAAACGATGACGCATTTTATGATCACATGATGCAGTCATGTGATCAATTCAACTGATGGCGGATGGCATTGTACAGCAGCTGTTTTGTTTGCTCTCAATTTTGACAGCCCTATTAAAGATTAATATCAGTTTGTAAATGCTCCAGATAGCTTTTCCTCAAAGAAGACGTAATGTAAGTGAATAAACGGCAGCTGGAAATGACGCAGATCGTCTTATGTTTAACGCATGCGCAGTACAGGTACGTAAGCGTTTTCAGTCATTTCAGCACGGATGATCAATTCTTCAGAAACAATTGAAAATGATAGTGTGGACGCGGAGCGTTTTTAGACAAATTCAATTAAAATTTATCCGAATTAGTGTAGACGTAGCCTAAGATTTAGTGAGCTGTGTAGTGTAACACAGCTCTGAGTGAATGAGAACATCCTGCAAAGTTTTAATCTAAAAGTGCACCGTATATAAAGAGTCCCAAGCCCTTTTATGTTGACATCAACTTGAACCATTAGCATATTGCCCACCCACTTGTTGAAAACTTGATTTTCACGTTGCTCTGAATGAAAATGCTAATTCATTTTTTACCATTAGGAGCCAGTTTTGGAGCATTAAAAGTTCACAAACATTGCTTTAAATGAAAGCCACCAATCACTGGTGAGGTTTGCAAAAAAGAACAAATCGGTTGATAGATGTTGAACAAATAAGGTAAGAATAAATGCACATTATATAAAAATGAAAGTGTTTTTGGTAACACTTTATTTTGATGGTCCCTTTTGAACAATGTGTTGACAGTAAGTAGCTTTGCACCTACATGTCAACTAACTCTCATTAGAATATTAGTAAACTCTCTAATTAATATCTGCTAACTCTTTATTGTGATGGTCTCCCAAAAGACGTTCTATTGACTATAAGTAACTTTGCAAGTACATATCAGTATCTTTATCGGTATAAAGACCCATTTAAAGCAATCATAACATGATGATAGAGGATGTAAAAAGAATGTAATGCAAAAGGAAGAAGCAAAAAATGCTGATTGTTTGAGATTCTTCTGCGTTTTTGGTCAGTGTGACGCATCAGAAAGAATTAATAAGCTTGTTGGCATGGCAGCAAGAACATTTAAACAATACCAGAGCAATATAAGGCCAATTCACACCGCACAGACTCCAACAGATGTTGGTTGGAGTTTGTTTTCATTTAAATAACAACAACCACAGCTTCACCCACAGCGTCTTTTGTTTCATTTGTCATCTTTTCATTTGAATAATGACACACAAATACATTAATAAGAGTAAAATGCGGATTGTGAATATAGGATCATCCATTTCTTTCCCAGTCAGTGACAGATGGTCAGTGTCTGCTTGTGCAGTGTGAATATGACTCTTATTTTTCATAAGATTCTAAATCCAACAGCCAACTTGAGCCAACTAGTCTGTTGGAGTCTGTTGGTGTTTGTCTGTGTGGTGTGAACTGGCCTATATAGTGTTAAAATGTGTTAAACACACACAGGCAACTTTATAAAACTTAAAAAATGAAATTAATGAAAACAAAACAGAAAGATGCTCATTTTGAAAAAATCATGAAACCAAAATGTCACAAGTAGCTTCTCTGTGGGAAAAATAAACATTGTTAAGAAGCAGAACAAGAAAGAACATTGCTTAAAGATGGACTTCATTGGGGTAAGGACAACTTTGCACAATAAACTAACAACTACCATATTTCACACACTTAAAAAAAAGCAGTAAAATTCAGTAAAATTACATTAACTGCTGGTAAATTTGTTTTCTTTTAGTGGTTATAACCATGCACATTTAAAGGTGATGCAAATTTACATCATTACATCAAATACATTGCTGCACCTAAACATAAGCATCATTAGTCATGCAAGTACATCACGCAAAGTGAAAAAGGAAAAAGACTCTTAACAAAAACCACATTTAAAAACAGTCATGACTTTTGTGTCAGCTCAGCAAACACTCTCGACTGCACAATTGCTACTTAGTTTAACCCTCAGACCAATGACGGTCAAGAACAAAACAGAACATGTCAAAAAATTCTTCACTGAATGGCTTGTGTAATGCGAATTCTGTGCTTGAGTTGAACATTTTAAACTTGCAACGAAGAAGCAATTGAGGTGAATATCTTGAGTTTGCAGCAAACATGTAACACTTTTCACCTCTATTCGCATCTTTGCATTGACTTGTATGTGATCTACTTGCGCAAATTATTACAATTACATTTGATATGAGCACACCATAAGCCTACCAAACTGACCTACTATACAGATGTCGTAATAAAATATTAAAGACGTCAAAAAATACGTCTGAAAATTTGCTGAAAATGTGCTCTCCCCACAGGCCATTCAAGATGTAGATTATTTCTTTATCAAAAGAGATATTTAAGAGATATTTAATGACCCTTTTTGGAGCCAAAAATCATTCCTAGTCTATGCGAATGAGATTTCATCTCTCACCTTTCCCCCTCCAATGAGCTTGAGAGGCAAATCCAATATGGCCGCCATACTTGCGATTGAATTCTGCCATGAGGGCTTTATAAGGGTTCCGGATCATGAGAATGCTGGTGTCAAAGGACTCGATCTCCTTCTTGCCGCTCTCATGGGTCTTGATACATATGGTTCTACCACTGCGCCAGTGATCTCTCTCCCCTTTAAAACCTGCACATGCAGAGAGAGGAAGATCATCAGCAAGAAAGAGTCAAAATTATGACCTTCTCAGAAAGAGAACAAAAAGTTAAGTTAACCTTTGTTGTACAGTGAGCCATCAAAGTAGTAGCTCCCCGTGTAGTAACCCGTGGCCAGCTCAATTAGGTGACGGGCCCATGTATTCCCTGCGCCTGGGAAACTAGCTAGTGCCACTATGTGTCTGGAACGAGTGGGTAAAAAGCGCCGGTCCATACAACGATTATCTTTAGAAATAAAGGAGAACACATATCAGGGCACATGTAAGATATTGAAGGGTAAAAATACTTAAAAGGTCTCAAAGTCTATGAAATTGCATGACAAGCAAGTATATATTTAAGACCCCAAATGTAATATACGAGGACAAAAAAATGCAAAAAATCTGAAACAGGTTTGAGAAGTGAGATATGTACAGTGAAAATATGCTGTTATTTTAATGACGTGAGACACAGTCTGACTCAGTATTTTCAAATGTTAGCTTGCTTGCAAATTTGGTTTGAAGCTGTACATGATGACCATTCAGAATTTCCACCATAGAGTGAATGACTTGGACTGAAGAGGAAACGATACAAAGCGTTTTAACCATTAAGTATCTTTCGTATACTGTAGCAGCCCTTAACTTGTCCTTCATGGACAAAGGTGTGATCCCATTTTTGTGTTTTTAAATAAATGGCATATCAATAAAATGTAAACTATTACTTGTGTGTTTTAGTTACTTATCTCCAAAAATACCATAGTTTAAGAAAAAATATGCTTATTTTATATTTAATATTTCTTTTGCTACAGTAAAAAGGAAAAAAAAATCCAGTAAGTTCAGACAGCACAAAGCTAAAAATGTTACTGACTTTGGTGACATCTGATAGCATAAAAATATCCAACTTTCCGGAAGCATAAATCGTCAATGCATGAAATTCCGATGTCAGCCTACGTCCTCTGTAGCGATGAAATATGTTGTTTGTACATGACTGTCCGGTGTCCGGCAGGCAATTAATACACACCATGAGCGTAACCGGTCTTTACAGATTCTTGATGTACACAATTAAAACAGCTTAGAAAAATGCCACAAAATAACTACAAAAATTAAGATGCATCAGTGCACAAATTACTCTTATATATTTTTTATGCATGGTGCAAGTGCAAATGGCTGTGCATTTATTAGTGCATTAGATTAGAGCTTTCTCAGGAGGTGTGAATTTATGTAATGTGAGGTGAGCCAACAAAACCATGTGTAATACACAACCCCAATTCCAAAAAGGTTGGAACAGTTTATAAAAAGCAGTGAAATTGAGAATCTGAGATTTATTCATTTCCCTTTCTTTAGCAGACAAAAGGAAAAAAGAAAAGATTGTACACACTGATAAAAAAGGAACATAACTGCTGGCCAAATAAAAAAAACTAAACTAAATGAATCATCTTTGAGAGCTTTGGTGTTTTGGGAACCTTACGCAGTTTGCGTGCTTTGCGTATAGGGAGGATCGGCTCTGCTGCTACTGTAGGTGGACAACCAAAACGACTACTACCGCCGCTTGTACCGCCGCGGCAAAGTCCCGGATTTAAATTTATTTTAGTGGCGTGTTAAAGTTGTTCATGAAAATACCTTCAGGTGGCGCAAAGTTTCCAAACTGACTACAATTTTGTTTTGTTAAATAGAGATATTCTAAAAGAAATGCATTGGCCCATATTCCAAATATATTTTTCGGTAACACTTAAGAATAGGGGTGATGGGTTAACAAATGTACATTATTATTCGTATGCTTGGCTTCCCCAATCACTTTTGGCAGTTCTGGCTTCAACGTCTTTTTTACAATATTGATTACAAATGTTTGTGTGCTTTTGTTTATTCGTTGTTGTTTTTTTACTTTGGTACAATGGATAATTAAAGTAACAAATAAAAAAAATTGAAACAGGAAGTAGCTTCTCTGTATAACTTGGTTATTTTTATTTTTGTTATAGTTAATTGGGAAGCTGTAGGGAGAGGTTGTTTATTCCTGTTTTCAGTTAGTAAAGGAGTTGAGGGAAGCCTTTGTTGTTTATTTCTTTTTTTTTTTAAACCGGTTAGGTTATTTAGTACTCCCCTAAAACAGTTAGAGTGTGTTTTGTTTATTATGTTGGCCTTGGCCCTCTACTGAAGTCATTGATTGCTCCCATACTTAAGAAACCTCTAAATAAACTCAAAGAAAGTGTTGTGGCATTTCTGGGGCAGTGGAATGGTGTGATCCACGTTTTTTTTATTTCTTTGTTATACAATTTATTTCTTTTGTTACTCTCACTCCCACCCCTGGACTTAAGGGAAGAGGGATGTAACACAATGTTTATATGTTCAAAATGCGCTATAATAATAAATGTTTTTTTTTCTTAACTTGCTACTTTCATTTTTAAAAAATCTGTCATGGAACGTTTAGGGAGACTTCATTAAAAAAAAAAAACGGGCTTGTTAGAAAATGTTTCCTCAATGAAATCATTGGCGCGGTGGCTTCATTTGTTAAAGCGCAAGCTCGTCTCAGCTGTATCCATAACTGCGAGAGAACGTGTCAGCGAGGGCACGCATCGTCTACGCCGGGCGTAGCTGCACTGTATTCTTTTCTTATTTTAGTCATGTCTTAATAATGGGAATGAAGTGCAGTTCCTCACGTTACACTAAAATAAAGGAATGAATTCCTAAAACACACAGTACTTTCTTAAGGAGTGTTAATCTTTCCCCGAGTATTTCTCTGTTAAAATAAATCACAGGTAACGAATGACGAATGCCTTACAAAAATATACGCTGTCGCTGTTTTAATCAAATGAATTTAAAATATTATCAAAAAACGTACTTGTAACGAATATTAATTAATTAATATTAATTAATTAAGAATATTTTTATTTCACACATTCATGTATGTTTCCTAGCCTACAAAAATAGGGTACCACTTTCAAAGCTCTGATGCAAAGTAGTCAAAACAATTTTTTTTTTCGTTCTGAGAAACACAAATTTTAACTTCATATTAACTTCATAAAGAAGACTTTGCAACCCGCAGCGGTCCGCAGGGTTCTCTTGGAACTACCATGAAAGCTACTTCCTGGAACTATGCAGTACAAACGCCCCTTATACAGAACTGTCGAGAGATGCATGCCGTTATCAAGATGCGGTCTATCATGGGAAGTCCATGGTTATTAGATCAAGACTCAAGTCTCATTCTGCATGTGTTTCAGCAGCATGGTTTATAGCAGGGGTGGGGAACAACCCTGGTCTTCGAGGGCCGCAGTCCTCTATGTTTTTCATACAAGCCTGTTTCACAACACCTGACTCAAATCAAATTGATCCAACAGCCAATGAAGTTCTGCACGATCACTAATTAATTTGAATCGGGTGTGTTTGCACAGGGAACATGTAAACCTTGCAGGACGAGGGCCAAGGTTCCCCACACCTGGTTTATAGACACATGTGAATGTTACAGACTGGTCTGCAGATCTGTCTCCTATTGAAAACGTATGGAGGAGAAGCAGACATTAACAACTTCGGGCTGATGAGCAGCTGAAGTCTTGTATCAAGCGAGATTGGATAGTTCACCCAAAAATGAAAATCTGGTCATCATTTACTCACCCTCGAGTCATTCCAAATCTGTATGAAATTCTTTGTTCTTACAAACACAAAGGAAGATATTTTGAAAAAGGTTTGTGATCAGGCTGTTTTGGTTACCATTGACTTCCATAGTATTTTTTCCTACTATGGAAGCCAATGGTGAGTGGTAACAAACTTTCTTCAAAATATCTTCCTTTGTGTTTAGCAGAACAGGGAAATTAGAATAAGGAACTACTTGATGGTAAGTAAATGATGACAATATATTTTTAGGTGAACTATTCCTTTAACAGTATCCTCAATTTTCATAAAATTAAATTACTGTTACTAAAATAACAGTGTTCAGTTTTATGAAAATATTGATGTGACAGTGTAAAACATGCCTCTGTCCCAGCTTTTATGAAATGTGTGGAAGACTTCTAATTAAAAAGAATATTTATAATCTGTTTATATTTAATAAGTTGGCAAGTTAAAAATTTTTTTTCCAATAAAATAAAGGTTAATGAAAATGTTGAAACTACATATTCTTGATACAGATGTATCGTTCCCTTCCCTTCACTCAGCAGCACACCACACACACACTTGTGCTGCACATTTAAAAACTGTGGTGAGAACTAACCAGTATTTAAATGCAGCCAATCCCCCCGCCCTCAAAGTCAGCAAATTGACTCTATGAGGTTTTGTGGCCGGGTACATTCTCATTTGTGTTTTGAATAAGGCTCTGCTTGCACAGCAGGACAGTTGCGCCATTTAAGTGTCACAAGCATGCATTTACTGAAATCAGTTATCTGAAATTCATGATATTGTATATGCTGTTGATTTAGTGCCAACTGTACAGCCATCACCTTTGACCACCACTGAAACCAAAACAAAGTGAAATAAGTCACGCTGTTTTCTTAATTTGATGGCAAACTCGGAGGAAGTGTAGAGGAAGTGGAACTTAGCAAGCATGAGGGTCGATCTCGATATGCAGCCACAAAAGCTCAGTTAGAGCATATCACACATTTGAAACACTGCAAAGGCAGAAAGAGCTGAAGCAGTTCAACCTGTGACCTGACATGTTTGTTCTTGTAAAATACAGAAAATATTGTGCATGTGGGCTGAGCACATTTTATGGGCCCAAAATAAATCTACCTTGCACTTGGGTCTGGTACACTACAAAGAAGTCGTTGTTTCCACAGCTCTCAAAGTCTTCTCCTGCACAGTGCTGGAGACACAGCTCCTCATCCTCTCGCTCATGCAGAGTGAAGAGTGGAGTAGGAAATCCACAGTGGCATTTTTCACCAGCCAAGGCTGCCAGAGAGAATTCCTGTGGCAGGCAGAGGAAACGATTATGTAAGACAGGTTATAAACAAAGCAGTGTAAGACAGAGACCCTACATACTCACTTTCTCTGTGCACATGTCAACACACTTGTCCACTGACATGTTTTTAATAACGGCACTAGCAGGAAGCGCCAGGGTCACATTGTCTGGCCTCTTGAAACAACCTTTAAAAATGGCACTTCCATCTGAAAAGCAAAACAAATATACATTTTTAAAACGCAAAACCAACAAAACAACTCCATATACCCCACTTTCTGAAGAAAATGTGAGTGTTGCTTGTCTGGGAAAGCAATACACTGAAGTTCAAATGGTATCCCCAGCTAACAGGGAACGTTCTTATAACTTTGGCTAACGTTCTCTAAAGGTTTTCTTAAAGTTTAAAAAATTTTTTTTTTGCATAACATTAGTAGAACGTTTCCTTAAAGTTATATGCAATTGATAAGCTTTCTAAAAACACTATCATTGTGTTGTAGCTGGAACGTTTTAGAACATTAATATAACGAGAGACTACAACGTTCCAAAAACGGTAAGGCTCTTAGAACCAAACAAGAATGTTAATACAACGTCTAAAACACTGGACGCTTTGAACATTCTAGGAACTTTCAAACACTAACATTTTTCGAACTTATTGGGAACTGTTAGCTAGAATTGTTAGCTGGGTCTGCATTAGCAACTGCATTTTATCACTCTTTTTACATGTGGAAATTAATTTATCAAAAGGTCAAGTAATTCCTGCACAACTGTTGTGTTTCCTTAAAGTGTTAATCACATAACCTCTGATACGCAAACAGACATCCTGTCACATGAGAAAAGTGCTTGGTCAGTACACAAAGGGTGGAATGTCACAAGTTTCTGCCTCTGCGATTTTAGAAATAATAAAGTAAAAGGGCGGCACAAGAAAAAGGGTGAAGGGTGCGTCATAAAGATTTGGACTTTATTTTATTCAAAGTTTGTTCTAAAAAAAGGATCTGGCAGAAGAACAATGCTGGCTTCTAAAGCTACAATAAAACAAGAAAATAATGAGACAGGAAAACCAAACATGCAGGGCTCCCACACTGAGATCCAGAGATTATCTTCCAAAATTTCAAGGACTTCTTCTGGACATTTTTAATATTACTATGGTGGGAATAAAATAAAAGGATGATGCCATCAAATAATATATTCCTCTCTTGAGAAGTCTTTAAAAACATACAGTTTATGGCAAGGACTTATAAAATAAATATATATGATATCAAATCAGTTCATTAAAATGAGCTTTTAATTAAACACTTATATTATAAGTTTATGGGTTTGCTACTACTGACATTAATTGTCAGATTATTCCGATTATTCACATTTTCCATGTGTTTTCCAGGACACGTAGGAACCCTGAAACAATGTGATACAATTTTAACGCAATCACTAGAAAACAAAAGAGTGGCTATCATTGATGATAATCACTTCCCAGAGAGCTCCATGGTGTCAAGCTATTTGCCCTGTGCTACGCTCTTTCAATCATGCTTTGATTGTCAAAACAGCTTCAAGATAAAGACAGCCAACATCTGTTCACAATAAGCATTAAGGTCGCATTTGTTAACATTAGGAAAATATCTTTTTTATTTTGTTAAATACACAACACACCTGTTTTTTGTTAGTTCACGGTGCAAATGTTACCTATCACAAATTGAATTGGATAAGCTTAGAAATTAACATTAAGAATAAAAATACTGTAGAAGCTTGGTTTATTGTTAGTTTATGTTTAACCAAAGTAGTTAATATCAGTAAACGAAACCTTAAGTAGAGACTTACCCAATTTCCTCTAAGAAATTAGTTATCTATGAAAGTCACACGTCCCTTATCGCTTTTGAGATTGATTATCATTAATGTGTCAAATCTGCTTGCCTGTCCAGAAACATGTGAACATGATCTTGCAGATGTGTGTGTGTGTGTGTGTGCATGTGCTCACATCTGCGAGCTGACTCCTGGCTCAGCTCCAGTCTGTATATGGAGAGTCGATTAGGTCCTCCACAGAGGTTACTCTTCTCCCCTTTACACTCCATATTACACTCACTCTCTGACACATTGGGTGCCTGGATCTTATGGCCACAGTAGCACTCGGCTCCAAACTCCAGACCCGCATAGAGATAACCCCTAAAGACACAGAGAAAACATCATTATTCATTCAGTTCTTTGCAGTGTTCCGACATGCTGAGCTGTAAATGCAATATTTAAAAATGCATAAACAGAAAGAGTTTCTCCACATATACAAGCCAGAACAGCTGGAAAATTATTGCAATATTCACTCAAAGCCGATGTGCGTAAACTCCTATTAATAGGGCCTGCAAGTCAGAACAGGAACTTGCTAATGTCAGGGCATATGGTGATGTGGTGCAATGAGTATTTAAGATATATACAACAGATCCTTTAAATTTTACAGATCACTCAGAACAGAATAAGAAAGAAAAATAAGTAGCAATAAAGCTAGAAAATACACTGTAAAATAAGAGTCAAATTTGGCTACAGCAGCATTCATTATAAACGACATACAAACGGCAAGCTAAAATGAATTTATTTAAAGTGAAACTAAAAGAGCATTGGGCTGACGAACCCCTCTCACTTGACAAGAATCCATTGTGCCTTGTAAAATTTGTTTGGCCAAAGCAGAACCGGCCCCTCGACTCAGGTTTGCCAAGGATTTCTTTTTCACAGATGAGAGTTTTGCTTCTTGTTGCTGTTGCCCCTGGCTCGCACAGTTGGGGACACTTAACATTCGAACAGTTATTTAAACTACACAACGTGCTATCTCCAGATCCAGAGATCTGCTGAATGAATTCAAAAACAATAAAACTCAACTGTTCTACTGTAAGGGAGATGGAAAATAATAGTGATGTGTTTTTTTAAACTGAGCCGTGTAACCTAACCCACAAGGACCCGGACCAATTTCTCCTTATAGGAAAATAGGAGTCATATAAAACAGACCAAATGAACCACTTCTAACATGTTTCTGCAGTTGTTTTTAAAGTGCCCCTATTATGCCTTTTCAAATATGCAGTGTGTCATGTAGCTGTATGTGAATATAAACTATCTGAAAAGTTGTGACACTGACAGTGCACAAAAAAATAAAGTTATTGTCTACCAAAAAAAAAAAAAAAAGAGTTGGTTCACATTCGCCTAAACGAGTCATCAGCGATTCGAATCTTTTTCTGTTACGGATCCACATCACTAAGTAACATATTTGCATAATGCCCGCCCACGTTCTACATCGCAAACAACTTGCCCCGCCCACAAACAGTACAATTTGGACAGGCTTGCTCTTCTGAACTTCTACCTGAAAGTAGGATTAATAATTGATGATTGTGTTTTCTAGCGATCGTTTAAAAAATACATATTTGTATACGTGATGTTGTGTGACAACCCTGCACATGTCTTAGTAACCGGCTAACTTACGCGTGGGCCTAATGCAGTCTAAACGTTGTGATTGATGCAGCTTGACTGTCTGTCGGTCTCATTAGTTTAAGTAATGATACACGATGTTTAACGCAATGTTATGCATTATACAACGCTGAAGTTCACAACGTAGAGGGGTGCCAGATTCACTTACAAAAGCAAATTGCGGGCACTTTCCACGGTAGTTCTTTGCTAACTACAGTATTTTGAACCCCTCCTTGTGAAATATCTATAATGTTATACATATGACATTGGGCGTTTATGATTCATTTTGATGTTACATATTAGGGTTGGGCGATGTCCGCCAATGTGGCATCGTACAATGTCTAATGTGTTCATCAGTTTTGTGCTAAATAAGAGGGTGTTTTTGCTTTTCCACAATATACATTAAAATTATTACTTTACTGGGAAAGATAAAACAAAAACCTTTTTAAGAACTTTTGAAGAATGCCGAAACATTTTTCGAAACATATTTACAGAATTGTGATCATTACATTTTACATCAACTCTTCTGTAAAATGTAAAAAATCTACCTTTTCAGGTATAGAGTTTAACCCGAAATTCATTTTTAGATTTCTTTTTTGGAAAATGTGCACTGAATGAAAATAAATAATGAACTCACACTGGAGGCTAACGTGTTAAATATGAATGTAGATTTGTTAAAATGCTTTGAAATGAGCCGCAGAAAATATTCAACACTACAATATACCCGATTCAGCTAAATTAATTGAGCAGCTCAGTACCACTTTTACCAATGCCACAAATATGTCACATCAAAACTCACTCTACTGTTATAACGTTAACAGCCCGATGTGACATAAATGTCACCACAATATCTTCGTAACTTGTTTTAAATCATTTTGTTTCAGAAATGCATTAAAACCTGGTTAAGTGTAATCTAGGATATGTTTTAAAGAATTAGAATTGGTTGAAACATTTTATTCCCACTATGAAAATCAATGATGGCTAAAACAGCCTGTTTACATTCTTTCTCTAAAATCTTCATTTGTGTTCAGCAGAGCAAAGAAATTCATGCAGGTTTGAAACTACTAATTTTTTGGGTGAACTATTCCTTTTAAGATACGAACAGATGCACAGATATATTTTCTTTTAATCCATGAATTATTTAAAATAAATATATTTTATGTACAGTTCTATTTATTTCTAAAGGCTACTTAATTTCAGCTTTTCTCCATTTATAACTTGCCGTTTAATTAGCGACAAATGAGTTTTAGTAGTCAGCAAGGAAAATACAGTAACCAAAATATTACACAATTCTCTGCCAGATTCACGAAGCTGCACGCAAGTTCAGCTAACTCAAAAAATAACACCTGATGTGATGGGAGATTTAGTCGTGATTCATTCTACATTTTTCTTAGAAGCGCCCATGCAATTACTTTTCTGCTGAACGTTCATCTCGTTTATGTTTTACTGTAAAACAATAACACTAACTATCATTTTTGGAAAAAGAAAGACCTCTCCATTTCAAATTGACCAAAACATATGAGGAAAGAAAGTAAAAACAAACATACATACAGTTAATTGTTTACAATAAGACCTATTAGCAATAAGACATCTATTAAGCAAACAGATCAACTTTATTAACAGTCCTCGCCATAAAAAGCAGACCTGCACAGTGCATGCTTTAAACAACAACAATGCACCAATAAGCATAATAAACAATGGACCATTGTATTTACAAAAACAATTATTCAAACATTTGCAGTTCTGTATAAATGTTCACTGGTTCATGAAGCAAACCAGTAGTAAAGCATCTGGGTTGGTAACTGAAAAGTTGAATGTTCAACAAAGGATGTTTCATGAACCCTCATATTTGTGCTCTTAAGAAAGTCAATTAATAACAGGCTGTTGGAGGGGGAGTGTACTGAGTGAACTATTTTATACTGATGGCTTATGTGCTGCACATGGGAATGCATGTCCTGTAGATAACTATCTTGTAAAGAACAGAAAGCTTGTGGTTATTGTTCTGACACTTGACCAGACATGTTTCTTTCTTCAAATTCAGCGGAGGGTGCAACTTGCACCGGTTTGCATAGAACTAAGTTTCGGTTCAGCTGACGCACAAGGTGACAAGCTCAGTTTCAAATATCTCTTGTAAAATAGATTTTGCCCGGCCTGTTTAACACTATTACAAAACAGGGAGAAATAGGCTGTACCAGTGATTTTTGTTTAAATGTCAACGTGACTTTGTTTGAGGTTTTGCTGGCAAATCTTAAACATCTGACTTGGACTGTAAAGAGTTACTGTGTGCGCTCCAGACCGTGTTTGGAAAAAAAGAAGGAAAAGAAAAAAGAAATTGAGGGAAGTGCCTTAAGCTGACACCACAGTTTCAATGCTTGAGAGAACTAATGTTTACAATACAGAGCTATCCATTGAAACATGATGTACTAGGTCAATATTACATGCATGATTTTTATTTCATCAAAGGGGGACAGTAATAGGATGTCCTTCTTTTGTCTGTGTCGTCATGCAGGATCTTTATGCTGGTCCTAATCTACTCCATATGGGTGGCAGGATGCTGGAACGTTGTGAGTGCGAGTGAGAACAAACACGTGGGATTGTTCTGACTCTCTCAGTTCATTCATTAACTCTACTCCCTTTAAACTCCCTACTCCCTGCTGCCTGAATCAAACTCCCTGATGTGGCTTTTCCTAAACGGGGACTGATGTTAAGAATAAACAGGACGTACTGTAGGGATGAGGAACTAAACAAAGAAGAAGTAAACAAGAATGCTAAAAGAAACGAAAGGGGAAAACAACTTTTCCCACACTAACATTGTCCTAAACATGCTGCAACTGTGGGAAAACTAGTATTTCAAATTAATAGCACATGAGTGAGCTCATGCAGCATATTAACTGTAAAAATAATGTAAAGCACATCATTTACGGTTCAGTTTTCAATCAAACAAAAAAAGAAGTAGTTGACGTAACTTACATTTTAAGCAGTGTCAAATTTTTTTTATTACCAATCAATTATATTAATAGCTCATTTATTTTACCGTCTTAGTTTAGATTTTTAGCATTGCCTATTTTTTATAACTTTGAGTAGTACTGACTGGATTTACAGACTGATGTAGTTTATACTCTAACGCACCTTTTTCTAATGTGAAAGCTTCATTTCTGATTCGTTATTCCACGGAAAAGAAAAAATAGTGTCTTTCAGTTTCACTAACTAATTCAGACTTGTTTTTCTACATGAACTACATTTTTACATTTAATTTTTTTGCATTTGTGAACACATCCTGAAAATCAGGGTTCATGTTAAAGCACAAATCTTTGAGACAGGAAACATCAGAGAACAGCACAGCTGATAACCCTCCTCTAAGGGTCAAGGTAATTAGATTAGTGTTAAACTACTCATGTTTGTCCATTAAGGGTCATTAACTCCAGACCAATTATATGTTTACGTTGACTGAATTTGTATGTATGCGTATGATAACATGAGTCCTTGTGTGGATGTGTAAGACAGCTTTCTACCAACATTGTGGGGATGAAATACCATCTTAAATTTAATCTTATTTAGAAGACCTTTACTTAACTGAGCAACACAATTCAAGTCCTTGTCACTATACAAACAAGAGCGCTCTTGTACATAGATCAAATGTTTAAACTGACCTTTCAGCGCAGTTGTCCTGGCAACGGAAGACAGTCATTTTTTTGTAGTCCAAAAAGGAAACCCCTCTAAGAGCCCTCTTCTGAGTGTCATCAACGTAACAGCCGAAGTACTTTGCTAAAAAAAGAAAAAGAAGAAATGTTAAAAACATCACAGCTTATTCCAGTAAAAACAAAAAGTAAATGATGTCAGGTAACAATTATGCCCTGGTGAGTAACATTCAAGGTTGTTAAGTACATTTTTAAATGCTGAACCACAGCACCATCTAGTGGCCATACTGTAAATCACAACCAGCTCTGTAGGATTCCATGCTTTGGAAGCGAGAATGTTTATTTATTTATTCACTTCAATTATTTAGGGTATTTCAAACATACATTTATTTTTATTATTAATGATAACACTGGATAAATTCATAATACAGACTTATTATAAAGGTTAAATATTGTCAATAAGTTCTTAAAGGCACAATACGTAAGATCTTTGTAATAAAATATCCAAAACCCACTTGCACAGTGTTATATATTTCATACAGTTGTGTACTTTTCAAAAGGTCTGTAAATTCAAAGAAATTCCAGATTTAAATAATGAACCGTCCCTGTTCCTTGTCGCCTATCAGTGACGCAATATCCGCGCTATCCTACGGCAGCACGCGTGGAAACATGCGAAAGTGGTAGTTATTTACGGTGCATTTCCATATCATGGGTCATGATTACACTCTCCACAATCCCAAAAAACATAGATGCATACAAACCGAGGCAAGAAGATATTGGAACAGTCATCAAAATAAAGCGAGGACAAATTTTGGCGTGGCGCTTTCGAAATTAAGAGAAAACTTGGACAGAGACTCTGCTGTGTTTTAATAGACGGGTAAGCAAATATATATTATTGATTGTGCAAGTAATAGTCATGTGCAGGTGGTTAGGTGATAAAACATCGTCATCAAACTTCGCCTCTGTTATCGCCTCTATTATATATATGTATATATTAGGGCCGGGACTCGATTAATAAAATCAATCTAATTAATTAGAGGCTTTGTAATTAATTAATCGAAATTAATCGCATGTTAATCGCATATAAATATTTGACCTGAGAACAGTGAGAAGTACGTTTTTTCATATGGATTTTTAGTATACCATTGAA
>JAUMHP010000046.1:2554417-2621386 GCA_032361065.1 Enteromius trimaculatus
TTCAACCTTAATGTAGGTTATCGTCAGTGTTTTATTGATGTTAAATTGTTTGCAGTGTTTTTGGATTCTTAAAATTAATATTTTATATATAATTGTTAATTTAATTTTATTTAAGATATGTAGTTATTTTCTTAGTTTGTCATGACAACTGACAACGTTATAAAAAAAAATGGCAATGTTTAAGAGGTTTTAAATAAACAGTTTTACAGTGTAGCATACTTCGGGATTATGCTTGGTCTTTCTTTGGTGCTGTTAAAACCACCACAAACCTGTAGCTCTTTTATGAAATAGTAGTAAATCGCATTTTAAATCGCAATTTTGATCAGAAAAATCGCAATTAGATTTTTTCTCCAAATCGTGCAGCCCTAATAGCGATGATGACAAATCTGGCATTTTCCAGGTTTTTACATCCAAGGCCTTCAGCAAACACACTTTCATAGACGACCAAATGCGATGCAGGTCACATCATGTATATTTAATGGCATCACCTCAAAGAAGCAGCTTTTATTTCAAAGATTAATGAACTGGCTTTACATTTATGTACAGGAATATAGGAGATTTGAAAAAGTCAGATATTACAAACTCCACAAGACTTACCCATAGTTAACTCATAAATGCTCTCGCTGTGTTCGTTCAAATGAGGTTTTATAAAAAGCATCAAGAGTATTTGTTTTATAATACATGTTCTGTTAATTAAAAAATATACCCGATTAAATATCATACACTAGCTGATTTTAAGATTGCAATATTTTTGCCTGCTGCTCAGCAACAAGATTCTCATGAGCTATGAAACATCAACCGAAGGCGATGAACTAACAACAGCAAATGTGCTACTCTACAACCATTAGAAACACACACACATTCATTATTTACTTCAGCAGTCACCAAAAGGGCACTTCATTCCTCCAGCTTAAAGCTTTAAAGACACAGGCGCTTCGCCACACTCCACTGAGCTTAGACCACAACCTTCATAACATGATGACTATCTGTGACAACTGACCACTGACACTCATTCTGATCAACAGCTGCATTGTGCTTCACAGGATGCAAAGTGTTCCCTACTCACCCTGAGCATGAGTGCCCTGCAGCTACTGAGTCACACAGACTATGTTTGAGTATGTCGCTATGTAATTATATAGAATTCTAAATATACATTATTGATGTTATACATGAAGAATACACAAAGAAATTAAAAAAGTGATTTTATGTCCATAGAAAGCCTATTAAATATAAGTGAAGTGTCTACTTCAGAGGAGTTTTTGAAGAATAAAATGCTGAAATTTGGTTGAAATAATGTTCCATTGTCACACACACTATATTTATCAAATTATTCAAAGAACATGCTTTTTCTGACGTGCAATTTTATTGTGCATTAAATGAGTAAATATTCTTGAGAAATGGGCAACTTTTAAAAATATAAAATTGCAATTAACTAATATTTGGGGAGAAAGTAATAAGCCTTTTAATGTGTCATAATTTTATTTGTGTTGTAAATATACCTGACAAAGCTGTTACAGCGAATGACATTTTAGAGGGTATCTTCTGTAAATCAGGGGAAAAATGTATAATATTTATTTAAATTGCAATTAAATTAAATAGAAAACTGACAGTGCTAACAACATAAACATGCATGCTTCCTTTTGTGTGTCAAGGGAGAGAGAGCGAGAGAAACCGAGTATGTGCTTTACGTACATAATAAAACAGGATTATAACATGTTTACCCAGTGTTGTTGTGGGTTTTGTTTATTTTGCTGTAATAAGCTATACTGACCTTTGAAATAACTGAAATCATTTGTAAAACGCTACATGGAACTATGTTCCCTGAAAATAATTAGAACATTGATCAGCCAATCAGAATTAAGCATAATATACATTTAACACATTTTCCTCATTTTTTCCTCGTTCCACATTTGTTTTTCAAATTGACATTTGAAGGTTTGGTTTATATATTTGTTTTATATTAATGCTTTCAGCACAAACCTTAATAGATTTTGAAAATTCCTCTAAAACAAGTCAAGTAATGTTTCTTCTCAAATAAATGCATGTCATTGTTTTTTTAAGATAACAGGACAACAAATAATTATTTTTGAATCAGTTTGGCCTAGAATGGAAATTCTTTAAAAGCGACTAGTGGTTTGACCACTAGTCTTGCCATGCATTCTTCAGTTCTGACTATAACTAGCCGAGAAGATGTTGGTGACAGAAGTTAAAACACATACTGGAACTGTTCCTACCTCTCCCATCGTCCATCTCTTTGGTGGTTCTTCCTTTGGCTCCACGGCTCCAGCTGCTGGTATGATCGAGTCCTCTTCTGGCCCACTCCGGTGCATCCTGTGCCCCATTTTCCTTCATCCATGGTGGTCCGAATCTCCGGGGGGCTCTCCGTGTTTCCTTAAACACTCTTCCTAGGAGCCCAAGACCATCAGAGGTAGAGCTCCCAGCACCTGTGCCGCCCCCACCTTCAGATATAAGTGGGTCACGGCCGCTTCCAGAAGCTCCGGTGGTGGAAGTATCGCTGGAGAAGCCCGAGTGGAGGAAAACAAGACTGCCAGCGGTGAGGTAGAGGAGGATGAAAGAGAAAAAGCGTACCGGTTTACGCCGGAAATAGCGGTGGATCTTCAGCAGCGGTCTGGCCATGATGGGCTCTCGAGCCACACGCATTGGCCTCCGATGTTACACAGGAACATATAAAATCAGAGAAAGCACCTTCCTAAGACGCTCATGTTACTGCGAGTCCCTTTGAAACACTAAATCGACTCCGGTGTTCAGCAGTTTGTTTATCTATTACTAAGAGTCTATGAAAACACTTCCCAGGCTTTCCTCTGTGTGTCCCACGTCTGTCTACGTCCCCAAAGAAGCAGCGACAGAGGAGAACGGTGCTACCACAGAGGCCATGTTGTGAAAGACGAGTGGCGGTAAAGACTGAAAGATGATATTGCCGTTGCGATGCTTTCACTTCTGTTATCGGACTCCAGCTTTCCTGAGGCCTTGTTTCCCACCGAGCTGTCCGTCAATCAAAAGCAGCGCTGATTCACTCCTGACTCAGCCCTCACTCGCAGACTGAAAAACACAAAATGACAGACGCTGAAACAAGAGGTAAATACTGATGAGGTCTCTGTGCAAAGAAAAACACTTTATCTGAAACCGATGAAGGGTATAGAGTAAAAATTCAATAACAGACTGCAGGAGCATTATTCATGAACACCTAAACCATTAAACACATGAGCAAGATACTTTTTAGTAACTGGTAGTGCAAAAAGCAGAAATTTGCTAATATAAGCCTTTGAAAATTTACTTAACAGCTACACTGAAGAAGACAGAGGCTGGTAACATCTTAAGTATGTCTGAAAGTCATTTAGCTTTAGGACTTTCTCGTTTCACAAATATCTCCCAAAGACAAGGCTTTTATTTATAATTAAAATATACTTAATGAACATCATTATGATATTAAAATTGTCATTTAAAATGGATTTGTTCTTCCGTTGAGCTCTCTTAACAAATATTACATCACTTAGAGATACACAGTGCCAAAGACTCATTAATTTGCTTCAAAGAGTAAAACGGCCCAAAAAAGTCAAAGGAAATGGAAAGGAGTCTGTGTCATTATGACATTGCGTCACAATGTTGCTTCTTAGCATTTCACGAGTTTATGCTTCCTCATTAGTGAATAAAGCAAATTTGAATGAAGCAAATTCGGCGTGCTGTCCAGGGAGCGAGCCGGGACAATCGGCAGACTCCAAACTCAAGCGTCCAGCGTTCCTCCTGAAACTGTTATTGTCAAAACATTCACAACAAAAAACAGAACTTTATCACAACCAGACAAGACTGGCTTCCAGATCACTGCAAAAATCATTTTCTTTATTAGTATTTTTATCTCACTCTTCAGTTAAAATATCCAAGCATTCTTCAAAGAGTTTTCAGAGAATAAACCTTGGAGTCTATTTTTCAAACCCAATTAAAAACACCCTTTAAAAAAAGAAGCATTAATTTCAGAAGGAAAATGACAAGGTTTTAGAAAAATCTACTGAGAGATCTAGTGTATTAAGGTTCATCCTATAGAAAAAGACCTAATGTGCACATGTGTGCATTTTGTAAGTAAAATAATCTTGTTTTAAAAAGTGTTACATTTACTACAAAATTATATTAACACATGTATTCAAAGAAAATATCTTGAATATTATTATTTTCCAAATTCAGTTGAAAACATTTTAGCATAATTTTTTTTAAATCAAAACATAGACAGGCAGTTTGTGCTTAAAACTTCATTTAGCGTGTATTGTCAAGTTTCGTGTAAATGATTTAATTTTAGATGTTAAAGTGCCCATTGCAGATTTTTGAAAATAATTTTTCATGCAGGGTGTAACACAGCTCTCAGTGAATGAAACCATCCTGCAGAGTTTTAAATCTGAAAACGCACCGTGTGTAAAGTTATTGTCTCTCAAAAGAAAGAGTCGACTCTGAATCATTGAAACGAGTCATTTTTATCCCAAGCAGTTTGATGTTGCCATCCCCATGAAACATTAGCATATTGTCCGCCCACTTGAAATGAAAATGCTAATTCATTCTTTGCCACTAGGTGCTGCTTTTAAAGCGGTAAAATAGCTATTTCCCTGGTAACGGCAGTAAACAAAGCAGCACTGCGCTCACAAACAAGCTTTAATTATGAAAAGGAAATTAAACTGACCAATTGGACCAATAACCACAGATGATAGCCAGGTAAAGGAGGGGTTTGGAGAAATCACTGAATGAATCATTTGGGAGTCATTAAGCAAATAAGCTAAAATAAATGCATGTTATAAAAATGAAATTGACATACAGTACATGGGAACTTGTATTATTGAACTGAATTATTACTCATAATAGGGGAACTTTAAGATATTTCTCCTCGCCAAAAATCTGCAGTGAAGGAATGGAAGGAATCTATTCCCATTTTCTCAAAGAGCCCAGTGTCCACAGTGAGCAAAAACATTCAGGCATAGTGTTTAAACGAGCAGTCATAATCAGCCTCCTTCTGAGAGTAACAGAATTTTCCATAGCAAACAACCCGCTACAGGCTTACCGTGAGTGTGCATGTGAGAGAGTGTGTGTGTGTTTGGGTTTACAACGACCCAGTGTCACCGTTACCTGACCCCTGGGCTCCCACCTGCCGCAGTCAGAGCGGAGTCAGGCTGATGTTATCGTGACAACATTCTAAACCAGCAGCACACAGACTTCATTCAGAGCCGATATAGCTCAGTTCCTATAGAGAGGGGAGAAGAGGAGGGAAAGAGAGGGAAAATTAATTTAAATTCATGTTGCACACCACGGTGTCAAGGATTTCACTTAGTGTAGGCTCTTTATACTTAATATTTTATTTGCCTTAGGCGTATGTTTTAACTCTGTAAAAGGGCTTGTAAATGTGTATGTGTGTGCAAATGTGTTTTTCTGTGGTAAAAACTGCTCAGAAACATATGGGCGTCTGGTGGTGGGACAGTAAAGAAGCACTTATTTTAAATGAGGACACAAATAAAAAACTACTAGACCTAAATTCAAAAGCTTTAGTGTGATATAAAGCACAGTGGCTCCAAAAAAGGTCATAGCTGAAATGTAATGAATTTGGTAAAAAAAACAAAAAAAACATCAAGCATACGCTTCACAAAAAGTTTGGCTTTGCTTGAAATTATAATGCACAAATATTGTAAAAATGCTAGATTTTCTGTTAAACATTAATTAAACATGTTCATATTTAATCTTTTATATTAACACTGAACTTTGCACCCTTCTTTTATAATTTGAAGTACATTCTCGGCGAGGCAAGACATTAGAATGGAAAAAAGTGGTTTGACCTCTACTTTAATTAGACAGGACTAATGGATATTTTTCATGTTCACACCAAATAAACCTACAAATGTTCTCTCTGAGAGAATCTCGGGCAAACCAAGTCAGAATTAATCTTGGTTGCTTGAGTTAAGGGCCATGACCTCAGGTTGCAGTCCACAGGCTTTTCCATAAATACACACTCCATTACTGCTAGAGGAGGCAAGCCAAGCCACTGCGCATCAGCATACTCAGAGCCACAGTGCATTACAGACCCTTCCTGCACATGCCCTATTGTTAATAAAAAATAGCACTGCTCCTGTGGGGCCACCCATGCTGTCACTGTCACATACAGACTGTACAGCTGAACTCGACTCATATATAATGTACTCTATACGTCTCCAAGCCAGCAATGGTGGATGGTGTTAGGAGAGATCTCCAGACTTTATGCCACTGTACTTCACAGAGGGTGTATATATACACTGCTGTTATCGCTTTTTTGAGTTTTAAAACAATTAATCATCAGGTGTGTATTCAGTTGTGAAAGTTACAATGAATACATTAGAACTGTTGCCAAAAAAACCCCTCAAAATATATATTGTTCAGACATTTTCATTGATAAAAAGATCCCAAAAAAGCATAATGACATCCATGAAAAAAAAGCAGCACGTTTTTGTTTAAGCAATAAAAAAAATCTTGAGCAGCAAATCAGCATTTCTGAATGATTTCTAGGGATCACTTGACACTGAGGACTGCAGTAATTCCTGTTAAAAATGCAGAATGTGTATCACAGAAATAAATTTGAGTTTAAAATATATTAAAATAGTTTTAAGAATATTTCTTATAAAATAATCGCACCCTATGAAAAATAAACCAAAAAAATGATGACCTTAAATTTCTTTAGTGAAGAATCTGAATATAGTTTGAAAGTTCTGAATGAAGTATTTTATGAAAATTATCCAGAATTTAGGGTACTAGGTAAAGGTTTTCCAAGATCTACAAAGTATATTGCTGGGTTAAAAAAAGAAAAAAAAAGAAAGAAAGAACAGAAAGAAAAAGAAACAAATATTAGCAAACAATGTAATATAAGACAGCATTGACAGAACAACCAGACTGAAAATCACTGAACTACAGAGAGAAAAAAAAAAATAACACCATTATTTAATTTAGTTCCTCTGATAAAACACTAACAATTTCACAACAGTAAGTTTTTTACATTCCTTCACTTTTTGGATTCAAGCACTGGCAGCAAGTGTAGCATCACCATTCCCTTGTTTCCCATCTGACTGATTGAGCAAGAGAAATAATAGAGGCTCTGAGGTCAGGTGGGGTCACAGTCTCCACCCATGCGGCTCACACGATAAGGACTTATGTTTTAAGGTTTGTTTTCACATGCACTGCTGAAATGAATCTATATGAAAAACTCTAATCCATTTTGTGTATCAATCATCCTAAAATCATAAAGACAAACATTCACAGCAAATTAAAGAAACATTTTCTTAAATGAAACAAATTTTTGATATTAAAGCAACAACAATGTGTCTATTTGAGGAAAGCAAATGTTTCCCATCATAAATGACGCAAGTGATTTTCTCCATATGTGACTGAGGTTTGGCCACAATTATGATTCTGCATTACATTCCGATGGTTTTCAACAAGATGCCAAGAGATGTGGGTCTGTACTAGCTACAGTTAAGGGGCGGAGCTAATAAATGGATGCTCGTTTTAGTTTGGATCTTATTTTCCTTTAATTAGCTATTTAAATAGGGTATTACATTGAAATGAATGAACACATGTGCTCTCGACAACAAGAACTGCTTTATGGCCGGAGTCCAGATTGAAAGACACTTGGGACAGCTGATAGATTTGTGACTGGCTCGATCCACTGCTGATTTGTTACAAGTTGAACATTTGCATGCGTTTTTTAAGCTTTGCCAATTTCAAAACATTCAAGCACATGAATACAAGTCAGCACAATTCAGAACAGAGAGCCGTGTCTCAGATGAGTGCGGGCCCCGAATGGAGGTCTCTTTTACTTCTATTTATGTCTTAAGTAAACAGAGAGTTGAGAAAGAAATCAGAAGTGTGTCGTTATGTTGTATGCATGCATTGTCTTAAAACGAGCAGTGCTTGAATTCAGCGAAGAACACAACTCACTGATTTAAACTAGTTTAAGGCAGATGAAGCAGCGCTGGAGAAACCCTGTGTGCAGAGATACAGAAGACTTTTCAATTTACAAAGCGTCATTCTTTACCATTTATTTTCAGTAGTAACACTAACTGTACCATAGTATTGTGGCATAAATGCAGAATACTCATATATATATTTTTTTAAATATTATTAATGTTGACAATTATTAAAGGAGTAATGGAATATAATTATGTTTGTGTATTTATACTAAGAGTAATCAGACTACTGTTTTTCATACGAATACCTAGAAACCATATAGTCCCATTTTACAGTGGAATAGAGGTGTGTGTGTGTGTGTGTTTAACTGTGGTTATGCATGATCTAAATATATGCTACTATGGAAGACCACTGGATGATTTTAATAAAACTCAAGCAGTCGGAATGATTCATTTCAGCATATAAAAAAATAGGTTGTTTCATTTTTATGTTACTGATTTTAATAATGAACTTCAATGTATATCTCAAGCTACTGTCAAATGTGCAGAGACAAAAAAATAATGCTGCATTTATTATTTTTATGATATTAATATTGCAGCCTGCACTGCAAACTGTACTGAAGATATGTTTCCTTTCCTCAAAGTCATACAACACAAACATGTTTTACGATTTGAAAAAATATCACTCATTATACAGAACATGCAGAGATGAACTTTTCTTTTACGGAAAAATGAAGGAAAGCGTAAAGAATTCAAAAAACATGAAGTGTTTTCATGTTTTGACCCATAAAGAGTAGTCTGTTATCTGATAGGAACAAAAATCCGCCTTTAAACTTGAAAGAAATAAAGATTTAAAATATTTATTGTAATTTCATTCTTTTGGCCATATTAAAATTATTCACAGCACATGAAATGGACTTTGACTGAGTAAAAAGCCGACATTCCTAAATCCCTGCCAAGAGTTCAGACGGGACCTCATGTAGTGTGTTAAAAATGACAGCATCAGCATTTCCCCATTAAAGCGTCGTGACCCCCAGAACCACAGGGGCCTTTCTCTCGCTCTGTCTCCTTATGTTTTCCTTGTTTCTACATTCTGTTCAGCTTCAGGATTAAAGGCTGAATTCCACAGACACTGTAATGATGTTTACATTAGAATCTACAGGCCCGCAGGCATCTCACCACACACCAGCATGTGTCCAACTCTGACTACCACTTACATCTACTAGTGATCTACTTAACATCGCTTTGTGTGCATTTAAACTCTGCTTTCCTGTCACATCAGACCATATTTTACTTACAATGTCAACTGACTCTAATATACACTAACGTACCACAGATGCACCATGTCTTTGCCTACACAGGTGGAACTGTCAGGAAGATCCTTGTGCATTTGTTGATTTGCAGAATATGAACATCAAAACAACAAATATCATAAAAAAATAAGGTTCTTTAACATCTTAAACACAGATTGTAATCCTATAGTAATAACAGGTTAATTAATATTGGTCCTATCAAACAATTAATCCTGTTCTTGTTTACGTAATATGTGTGTGTGTACTGTGTATATTTATTACAGTATGTATATATAAATACAAACACATGCATGTATATATTTAAGAAAAATATGTCTTATGTTTATATATAATATAAAATTTAAATGTATATAAGTGTAAATATTTTGAAAACATACAGTGTGTGTGTGTGTGTGTGTGTATTATATATACACATAGTAGACATATATATTACATACATAAAAACTTTGTAAATGCAATTAATCATTAATTTCATCATAGGGAAACGGTAAAAATAAAGTGTACAAAACTGCATTTAATATGCGTATATACATGTAACAAAGTGATTTAGTTAGATTAGTTTAGATTAGATTAGGTTTTTTTTTTGGTATTTCAGGCAGATATGACCAGCTACTGTACAAGTAAATAGTTAATAGTTCACCGTAAAAAATGACAATGATTTTAACAGTAAAAACTGTGAAAATGCTACCAGTTAAATGGTTAATGGTAAATTCCTGTAAATTCACAGTGAAAACTGACATTCCCAGAATTCCCTGCATTGCAAATTTTGTTTGAATTTGATGTTTCTTAGTTTTTCTTATCAGTTATGTTAATTTCATTAACTGATATAATATTAATATACCAAACTATTAAAGTACTGAAATCTGTACCTTTGAAATACACTGATAAGCACCAAATGCAGGTGTTGATCAGAAAGTCACATGATGAGCAGCTTTTAACAGATATACACAAATAGTTTTAGATCACTTTTACAACATGAATTACAAACATTAAAAGTCTTTATCTTTACTATTAAAACTATTAAAAAACAGCCTCATGCAAAGCATTCTGGGAACCAGAAATCCTCATCAACCTTTTTCTGTTTTTTTCTGGTATTGGTTCCCAGAAACGCTTTGTATGAGGCTGTTGTTTTATTTACTTTTTCCTGTAAAAATAAAGACTTTTTAATGTTTAATGTTCATTCATCGTTGAACAAACTGTTGCTCGAAATTACCATAAATTCTACAGTAAGTTACTGGCATCCAGTTGCCAGGTTTCAGGAAAGTGCACAGAAAATAAGTATTACCACTTTTCAGTGCCTCTTGTTGCGAGCAGCATCTGCAAAATATGTCACAGAAATACACTGGAAAGGACCATTAACTTGTCTGTTAGAAACATATCTTTCCGCCCATACCCCAGTCTACACCCGTACACTGCACTTGACATCATATCTCTTGACTGGATGTCTTCTCCATGGATGTAGCCCATTTAAGACAAACAAAGCATGTCGTTTTCATGCCAGCCATTTAATTAGAGGGATGTCTGATCTCTTAGCATGTGCCTGCTTACTGGCTCTTTGCCCAACTGCAATTAATTACTGGTGTGCCTGCTCAAACGATCTGGCAGCAAGATAACAATTTCTCAGTGAGAATCTGCAGGGATTTCCTCTCCTCCGTTTGATCCTGCTACTGGGGTTTACACGTCACTTAAGGTCGTTTTCCTGGGTGTAGCAGGTGAGAGGAGAAGTGGGTTATCAGAGCGCTCAGGACAAATGTGTCTACAAATAACTCAATAAACAGTACACTTTTAACCCAATAACGTATACAGAGTCCTGGTGTGGACACAAAAGACCTAAAAATCTATAGTTAAAAAAAATATCGGTAAACTCATTTCCACATGCTGCTCATTTTGTTGCATTAAAATGCATTCTGAAAACACAAATAGAGCTCAAGATAAAAGAAATAAAATGCATCATAAAAACATGGTATTAAAATGCACTGCACTAATAATAAAAATGGTCATAATATAGCTATAGTAGGAAATGAGACATACCAATTAGAGAATAGAATGTGAGAAATATAATTTTAAAATGTATTAGACCGTAAAGGTAGGAGAATATCTGCTGGACTGTATGTCTAATTGTCATTTTTCTCCATTGTGCTGCTGACACTGAGCAGCGGTTTCAATCAATCGGTGTCTAACATCAGCTAATAGGGGCTGCACTGCTTCTGTGGCCAGCACAATAAGAGCATTGGGTTTTTATAGTGGAGCTTAAACCGAGGGATTGGAGAGAAGTGCCTCATTGTAATCTTTATAATATTACATAGTCCATTACCCTCAATCCTCATGCTTTTATTCATCTGGGAAAACAGGAGGAAGTAGGGACAGGGAGAGAGGGAGCTAACAAAAAATGGGTTAAAAGTACGGTAATCCCTTTACATATATGTTGTACAATAGCTCGGATTTTCTGCATGATATACTGTATTTACATAGTAGATGTGCATGTGCTTGTCCTGAATTCCCCTTCACCAGCCCTCAGAGCTGAAGATCTGCATCTTGCATTAAAATGTGTGTAAAGTTCACCAAAAGTTCAGAGGCCTTTTTTTTTTGGCTCTTCTCACACATTTCCATCTCTATTTATAGCTTGAACTTTAACTAAGAGTTTTGAAACAAAAGTGACTATAAAATGGCTTATAAAATCTTAAAATTGAACACAGTTATTTTAATGTGTTATAATCTACAATTTCTAATGTATTTTATATTTATCTTTCTGATGTATTGTATCAAATAATTGCAGCGTTGGTGAGAATGAAAGATTAAATTAAAATAAAAAAGTAAATGTATATATTTAAAAAAAAAAAATCATATTTACCCCAAACAAAAGTTTATGGTTATGCATGAAGCTAAACTAGTGAAAGAGGCCTAGCAAACTATATCTGATAACACTTATTTCTAATTAGGCATCAGAGAAAAGTTAGTGAATAAATCTAGAAATATCAGACCCCATAGAAATATCTAAATCTTGATATTTCTGGATAACTGTAGATAACTCTAGATAATATGAACCAAATCTAGAAATATCTGACCTCTTGCGAGGTGGCCTGGCAAACTGTATTTGATAGTAGAAAGTTCTCTTGACTTATTTCTAAGTAGGCATCATCTTAGACAACTGCACACTGAAAAGTTAGTGAATAAATCTAGAAATATCTGACCTGTAACATGATTGCTATGCACCCAAGCAATAGCTGGATGTCAAAAATAACTGACCTGAAACTCTCATGCAACTCCAATCAGGATAACGAGCAGCGCAGTGGTTTGAGCCATTGAACTGATTAGATGTTTTGCTGTTGTTCTCATTAAACCACATATACTGTATCCAATGAAGCCTCACATACGCTTGGATTGGCCTTAAAGACCTGCCATCAGACATTTATATCAGTCATAAAATGCATTTAGGTTCTTGAAAAAACATTGTTTTGATTACGGAGATTGATGCGAGCTGAATCTTTGTACTAAACTTATGAAGAGATAAGCTAAAGTCAGCTCAAGCAGTCACAGTCACGCACACTTGTTCGCTATTGCATGGTTTCCTGCGTCACCTTTGGTCAGCAGCGTCATTAATTAACTTAAACAGGAACAGTCTGTTTTTCCACAGTACAGCCAAACCGGAAAAACGCTTCACCAACCCATCTCTTCCTGGACACTGTTTCCCAACCCTAGTGACTTCCCTTTTTCACAAAAAATTGCGCATTCGGTTTTTTATTGTTAAAAGTGCAATTAAAAAAATCTGAAACCAAAAACCCTCGGAACACAGCAGTGTTCCAAAAATCAAAGCACCACACACAAGTATGCCCGTCTGCTTCATTCTGCCACTCGCTGACCTCTGCATGTCTGAGTCAGAGAGGGAGAGAGGCAACAGGCCAGTGATTATTTTTATTTTTGAGGCAGGCCAGAGGAAGGATTTTGTTATCTGACTGATGTCGGTCAAACACCCACCCACACAGACCCCCAGATCACAGCCAAAAGCCTTCTGCTTTCCAACAGATCAATCTAAAGCGTGACGCCGGGGTAATCCACGTCTCCGTCTCAACAAAAACAAATCAATGCACAAATCTCAGATTTAATTCAGTTCAATTTTAAGTCCTAAATTACTCCACACCAGTCCACTGGAAAGAGGAGGGAGAACTTGAAGAGCTTATTTGCCAAAACCGATAACTTTTAATTGCATGTTCAATTGCAACTCAATTAATATCATCCATACCTGACTACATAAGGAATTCATCAAAACTTCTAGAAGAAATGCCATTTTCTTATAAATAATTTTTTTAGAAAAATTATGTAATAAAAATGCATATTAATAGATAAAATTTTAAATATAACCATTATTACAAATAACAAATATTCTGAGAAACATTTTAAGTCTCTATATGATTTATAAGGATAATAATAAATTCTAATAAATGTATGTATATTACAACAACAAATTCTACAAATTAAAAAGTTAGAAAATTTTGCTCATTGAAAAAAAAAAGCCTCACTCTGTCTCATGTTTATCTCACATTTACACACTGGCTCCAAAACTTTCGTACGGCATAAAAAAATTCGGATGCAGGTTAAATTTTGAATTTTTTTGAAGTATTTAGAGAGCCTCCATACAAGTGAATGATCCAGAACGGCAATTGTCAAGTTCATCGTCTCGCATCACAAAGCATTCCAACCTGAGCCACACATCCTAAAGTATACTTTGAATTCAATCTCATTGGATGGACCCAATATTTCCTTTTAATTTTTTATCTTTTTTAAGAACCGAAACACAAGAACAAAATCATCCTCACTGCTTGAAAACTCCAATCAGTAGTGTTTTGTAATTTTTCTTTTGAAACAGCTTAATTAATATGAATCAGACACAGTGAGCGAAGCTTCTGTCCGTGACAAATTTTAGGATGAAGGATAAGAAACAACTTTAGACTCAGTGTGCAATGACCTTAACTCTGAATGGTATTGTATACTAAATAAGCATAAGACCCTCTAATCCTGTCTGTTTTTCGCTCCTAAAGCTTCTTAGTCTAGCCTGATTCCCCTCAACAGGTTGAGAGAAAACCAAACTCAACCATGATAAACAGCGAAATCAACTCCTCAAGCAAACTCTGAAGATAGCTAAGCATTTTATTATATAGGTTCTTGCAGGCCTTATCCAATTCTACAAAAGTGTGAAACTGTAGATAATTCGCTGAAGTGATCATTTTAAGTACGCAAATAAATGCAAAACCTCTTACAGCATTTATCATTATATTTTGCAATATAGTCCTGTGTGAATAGCATGTTGTTCTTAATAGCCTTTATTGCAGCTCAAGCTCTAGCTAGAGCTGAGTTAGTCTCATTAGAGAACTGAGACGGCAGGAAGAACAAAATTTGGCTCTTGATGTGTGTCAGGAGAGCACTGTGTCTCTCAAATCCTTCCTGAGCTGAGAGACGAGCAGCGAGAAACAGAACCGAGAAACAAATAAAGAAGTCCTTCAACATTAAAGGGAAAGCACACTTCTGTCATCATTATGTGGTTCAGAAACGCAATAAAAAAAAGGAGACATTCTGAAAAGAACGTACTTGTCTTTTTTACATGCAGCCACAATGAAGAGAATTTAAAGCTATCAAGCTTCAAAAGCCCACAAAAGCACCGTAACATTTTCACTGAAGTGGTCCATATGAAAGCTACGTGAGGATTAAGCTTTGTGCATCACACTGCTTTACCTTTCATTGACTGTCAATGATTTGCTGAAATTAAAACAGGGAAGACATTGAGGCAATGAAGCACCAGCCAATGAGAGTGTTTTAGCTCCTCCCACTACCACAGAAACCAGCAGTTCTTAAAAGCTAGAGAATTCTAAGAAAAATTACATTACAAAGTACATTACACTGCACATCAATCAAGTTGAACAGAGCCTATAATAAATTATATTAAAGCCTCATTTTATTGTCAGTACCAGTTACAGTAACGCAGTTTATACCGATTTATAATGGCATTATTCCAATCACTTTTGACTGTTGAGAGAAGTACAGTAGCACTCTCCAATTCGTGAACAGATTGTTCTTTTTGATGTGATTTTTTTCAGTTAACCAAATGATCTGCTTCAGGAAGGAGCCTCTCATCAGCTCTGAGGCACAGGTCTCTCATCAAAACAAGCATTTTGATAATATATTTATTATTTATTATTGTTGAATAATATCTTTTCACGCAGTAGGGAGTCGTTCACAAGCTGCACTTACAATAAATAGCTGCTTCATCTCTAATAAACAATAGAAGTAATCTGCGAGTTTCCTTTGTACGGTAGGTACCAGTGCTTTTTTGTTTTCTTATAATATCTTATTATATGGTGTGAGAAACCGCTGCCCATGATTCAATGCATGAGTGAGCTGTTTGAATGAAACAAAAACACAAAAATAATTGTAGCACTTTTTTCTCACCCAAGTAAAAAAAATCAACAAACTGATGCATTCACAATAAGACAATTATCTCAAAAAACCTGACAGAAAACACACATGATTGGTAAAATATTAACAGAAAAAATATTTTTTGAGTGTCCCAAATTCTAATCCCTGTCATTACACTATATCTGAAATAAATAAGTTAACAGCTTGATTGAAAGCTCTCATACAAAGCTATATAATAACTACAGCAGCATTTGTATGAAACACTTTTGACACTTTTACAGTGCTTCCAAAAGCCTGTTTTGAAGCTTGAAAGCAGTAGATTTGATTCAGCCACATGAAAAGAGTGACTTTTTTCTGTGTTGCACCGAGGAAAGGACATTACTCAGATTTAAAATGACATGAGGGTGAGAAAATGATGATAAAATTTTCGATTTTCAACAAATCATCTCATTAATGCATCTTAGAAAGAAGTAAAGGGGGGAAAAACCAAGCAGTGCTCGGAGGCTACATGTGGCTTGTGGGTTTGCATACATGCACACAAAAAAAAACATCTGTCAGCGTCAGTGAGGTATGTGGTGTAAATGTCCTTGCTGCTGAGCGCCTGCATGCAGCACTCAAGTTTCCACTCTTCCTTTCAGAAACCATACTGAATATGAATAAAAAATGAGCCGAGAGTGCAAGAGAAAAAGAGACTGCGAAAGAGGGCGAGAACAAGACAAAGAGCTGGTGAGCCTTGAGAGAGTGGGCGGAAGATAAACTGCAGAAGTCGAGTGAACTACGAGAAGAACGGAAGAACACGCGCTGTACGGGAGGGGCTGAGCATGGAGAAAGGTGCCTGCACGAGCAAGAAATGACTGCAGGTTCCTTTGAGAAATGTGGCAGAAAGACTTCTTGTTGCTAAGATGCTACATACACACACAAAAAATCTGCTGCGCAAATGTATTAATACATTAGCCGTGGGAGAGGCAAACCTCAGATGTCTAATGAAGTTCACACATCCCCTCCTTCAATATTATTAGCATGCTTCTCACATGATGGCTCAAAAGACACACTGCGGCTCTAGCTGTTCACTAGGATATGGACTCAAAGCATTCAATAATCGGTTTTATTTTTATAGAAAATTTGAAAATATTCACATTTGCACTGTATCCTTTAGCAGGTCATTTTATCCAAGGTACAGAAATGCATTTCAAAATAATAATAATAACTCGGGAGACGAGGAGCTTAGGTTGGAATCATGTACTACGGTCCGATAAAACAGTTCAAATCTGTGTAAAGGGAAGTTGAAATGGCACAGTTGCATCACTATCACTTAGGTTTAGGGTTGGATTTGGTGTAGAGCAAATTTCCAACATGATAGAGCATACAGTCAGCGGATATTTCAATTCTGAACCACTGCAATACATACCTATATCAACATCATAAAATGTGCCAGGGTTCACATACTGAACCTGTGTTTTAGCGCCAGTCACTTGGTATTTCTCTTTGAAACTGCAGCGAGACGTGCAGCATGGTACATAAAAAACAATGTTGCACAGAAACTGCACAGAGGTATATATTTTTATGAGACCAGGTTGATGTTTTTGTGATTGTAATAATGAACATAATAAATAACTATAGTAATTTTCTAGGGCTGGGCAATATATGGCCTAATGTATAGCGAATCGGACCTGTAACCCGAAGGTTGCGGGTTCGAGTCCCAGGTCCGTCAGGGATTGTAGGTGGAGGGAGTGAATAACCAGCGCTCTCTCCACTTTCAATACCACGACTGAGGTGAGACCCTTGAGCAAGGCACCGTTCCCGCACTGTTCCCACTGCTCCGGGTGTGTGTGGGGTTGTTCACAGGATGCCATTCTGACCGATTACATTGTATCTATCCTGAGCTGTGTTTATTCAACAGTTGTGATATGCTAAGACTGACAGAATAATTGTAGACTAAAATTGTTTGTACCCATAACGTTGCTAAAAGCCAGACTCTCCACCTGACATGCAGGAATAGCTGCTGACATTCCTAATGTGCCTTCTCTGGCAGGAACAAAGTGTTTGATGATTTGTCCAAAGTAAATGCATTCTACAGCGGTATGAGAAATACCTCATTCAAGTGTAAGCTAAGACTGACTCATTAGAGCACAGACACACTGCCATTACAGAGGTTTACATTTTTGTAGTCTCAATGGAGTAAATCTAGAATCCTGTTTATATAACACTGTGTTAATGCTGTTAAAAGGAGAGCTACTGACTGCTATTTGTATATGGAGACTTAGGATGAAACAATGCCCAACTGCAGGATGAGTTTGGTATTACTTTAAATCTTAATGTAGCTTATATTTATGAAGGACTGTTATGAAGGTTTGAGAGTTACATGTTCGTATGTCTGAGGTCAGAAATTAATTTCATTAAAAAAAAATTATTTAAAGTAATCCACAAAATGTGAACTGTTTCGAACACTGAAGGTTCAGCTTTGCTGATGCAGAATAAATTACATTTTAAAATATATATTTAAACAAAAAGCATTTCTTTTAAATTGTAACAATGCTTTTTTATATAGATTCAGCCTCTGTGAGCATATATATATAAAAAAAAAAAAAGTAATAAAATCTTACCACCTCCAAACACATGAACAGTATTTCTAGATTTAAATGTGAGAAGTTGCATGTTCAAATCTTGCACACCTTTTTAAAATAAACCAAACAAAATGACAGGTACCCGTTCATGTATATCATTAATGGCTGTGTGTTTGGCTGCCACGGTTGGGCAAAATAGAAGAAATTGTTCCCTTTCAATTCATTTCAGTTTGAATATGCCACAGAATTTGAATGACAGAGAGAATTTTACTAGGGTGCAATTTGAAAGAAATGAAACGCAGGTGACATCTCCCTCGGAGTGCTTTAATTACTCCACAAAAGGAGTTAATTTTAAGGAATTATGCACAACGTGGCTTAATTCCAATGATTGTGAGAGCCGTGCGTGCATTACAGCACAAGCGGATCTAACCATCCTTTCTGTCTCGTTTATTTCCTTCTATTCCCTTCATAGCATTCTATTGTTACACCTAATGTATTCCATTTCATTCCATTATGCAGAGTGCCATTCCTAGCCGTTTACTTCCATTCATTTTCATTCGGTTCTATTTCATTCCATCGGCGAAAGCTGATATCTCATTGCTGCCATTGTGGCTGGTAACTGCATCCAACATCCTGATTGGATTGAAGGTGGAAGTGAACATTGGCAGGACCCCAAAGTCTGGTGGCCCTGTGTTCGGCCACCCTCTCAGGTTCACACACACCCACAAAGGCCGTCCTTTAAGGCTGATGGAAGAGTTCACCGTCGAACAAACACAGGTCCCAGTAGGTAATTATTGCTTGCTGCAAGCCTACAGACATGTAGTGAATGTTATCTCAAGACCACTTTTAAGTCGCTATTATTCGCTTTTTCTCTCCCTTTCAGGGGCATCTTTCTCAGGGTCCTCTGTGTCTCTCACACACAATCAGTTCTTCATTATCCCGGGTCAGATTCAGTAAATGGTCTACCTTCAATAAAGAGACAGAAATAGAGTGTGAGACGGCTGCTGTGAATGATATCTGATGAAATGAGGTAATAACTAACTAAATAAGCGAATGAATCAACGCATTTTTTTATTCAATCAAATTCATAAATTCCCAGAAACTCATGGCTGGCTATCGTGGTAGATAAGGACATACTCTAGAGTCATGCATGCACAAATCCAGTGAAAATTGTTCAGATTGGCTAAAACAAAAATCTAGTTACTAGTTTCTCACACAAAACAGAAATTCTAAGGCTTCTTATGTTGTTTCATACTGGCTGTCTTCTTGGACAAGAGCTCTGCTGCTTTCCTCAACAGTCCTCCAAACCCTCGCTGGAAAAATGACACTTTCTCCTCCATTTGCTAAACCACATGGACCACTGCAGGTCATTACCAAGTGTTCAAAGCCCCTTGAGACACAAGAAGACTGTGGAAGCTGTCTGGCATTAGTCAGGCCTCCATCATGTAGAGCAGACCAAAAGACTGACCTTGAAAAATGGCCACGACACCATTAGTGCACCATTATAAATCTCTAACTGTCAGCGGCCAGCCTCTTTATCTTGGTTATGTGCGATAAAGTCAAAAAAGTCTATAATTAGCCTGGCAAAGGGGCCATTAATTCCACTTTAAAACTTCATGAACCAGAATACATAGCTTGTTTTGTCTTCTGTAATTCACTATATTAACTATATATACACCATTGCATTCAAATAAAATGACTGAAAATAATATTTTGATGCTCACCCCAATGCCAAATATTTATATGAAGAATAAAGACCACAAACAGGAACACACAGACTGCAAAATGCATTTCCAAAGAGTCAAGTGGTCAAGAGATTCAACAGACATAAATACTGACATTAACACAGTTCAAATGTGTAATGGACAACATGAAGATGCAAACTGGGTAAATAACGTTTCGTATTTTGATTAAAATACATTGTTTATTACTTACCAGAGATTTTCATTAAAAATAAAATAATAAACAAATGAGATGAAATCATCAGTAGCGGATGAAGCCCTTCTGCATTAATGTTTACTCTAACTTCACGGAGGAAATTAATAAATATCCTGCTCAATTTTCTGACTTTGAAGCATACCCTACTGTACATAAAATGTCATGTGATCTCCTAAATATAAGCTACTGGTAATGAAAACTGCTCAAACACACTTTTGTCAAGGACTGGTTCTAAAATTAAATACTGAGGGTGCTTCATAAAATCAGTGAGTGTGCACATCTATTGGTCTTTCGAGTGTGAATCCACCATTAGGATGCCACTACCAAAACATTGCAGTGTGCTTGTGGGCGAAAAAATGGTGCAGGCCCCATGACGTCAGTCAATGACATAACGTGAAAGTGACTGACTGAAGGGGAACGTCTTGGTTTCGTATGTAACCCATCACTCCTGAATGAGGGAATGGAGACGTTACGTCCCTCCTGCTACGAACCTGAGGCCTGCGCTGAGGGGCCTGTTACGATTGGCAAGAGACTGATGAGGCGCACGTATTGAGTGGATTCGCAAACTTGCAAAACTCAGCAAACGCACAAGTGTTTTCTGAAGTGGATTCTAACATAAAGGTTCATTCTCCATTATGATTTTAAAAGACCAGATTCTCCATCCCCCCCACAGAGTGCTTTAACACGGTCATTAATCAACTGACCTACAGTTCATCATCCAAGCTGTAAAATAAAATTAGTCATGGCTTAGAGCTGTGAAAGGTTGACAAAACTTAGACTCAGAAGCATCTGGAGGCCAGCTTTCAAACACTCCCTGTTCACACCTTCACGAGAACACACACACACACACACACACACAAAGCACTATGTAATTAATTCCAATGGGCACATAGAACTTTTTTTATGCATCAATCACAAATTGCGTAAACACAGTCAGATCATCATTACTACAAAAAACAAAACTATTTCTATCAGGCAGGTGCTTTCGATCACCAAATGCATGAAGATTAAATTACTTTAATATGTGACATGAAGCCAATGTTTTGCAAAACTACTGTATGCAAGAAAATGGTAGGCAGAGGGCAGAGTCAACAGTCAATTATATAATAATTTAATGAAGTTCTATTATTTAAAAAATCTGTATACATTTAGGAAACCACAATTAATATTTTTGAGGATGTATTTGCAAAAAACGAAAGAAAAAGACAGGAATATTTCTCTGCACTCTTATATCCCACCACCTGTCCAAACAGCGATTACTTGAGTATTATTTACTGGAAAAGCCCAGTGTTGCTGATAATCCAGGACTAAGCTGAAAATCTGGCTGAGATGTATACGGCTGCTCTGCAGTCAACCCATTCTTCAGGCTTTCCTTGTAAAAGATCAAAAAAAAAGCTCAATAGATTATCCTTTCTCTGTGGATGAAGAGAGATCTAGAGGAAATATGATCATGAAGTCTTATGTTTGTTGATATATAAGGTTGTAGGATGACTGAGTATAGCATGTTTAGTGCGGTTATGAACATCTATATGGTGAAGAGTGCCATTTTTACATTAAAAAAAGTGATTGTTTTTTAAACGGGTTTCCTCAAACACTTCCCTATCCAACCATTGGACAAGCAAACTGATAGCCCCGCCCCAAACTTACACCATTGGTTGATATGATGTTGCTATGCTGGGTTGGTCGTTATGCGCAAACAAACAAAACAAGCAAAGTTATGGTAGTACCACAGTGTTTACACTTCTTGAGGCATTCGACCTACAAATAACTTGCTTATATTTGTCTGCATATTAAGCTGGAGTATGAAACAGTATTTAACACTGGAAAAAATAACAAATAAAAATAACTTTGTGGAGTTTCTGAATACCCAGGAAACTCAATTCGTGCTAAAAGTTACAGCTTTTCATTGAGTGAAGGATAAAGCTGCTGAATGTTTTTGTTAAAACCCATTTTCTGAGCCAAGCATTAGCAACCGGTTTATGCTTGCTTATGCTGGCATGACTGCACATCCTACGACAGACCAGGCATCTTTAATGCAAACATTACTTAATGCAACTCGAAGAGCTAAGTGTGATCTTCATCAGAATGACTTCACCTCACACTGATTCTGAGAGTCAGCGACTGGTCAAGCAGAGGCTGATCAAAGGAACATATTATACAGAAAGCTTTCATACATCTCACAAAAAAAAGATTTAAAAGCTTGCATTGCCCTTCCCTTAATCTTTGAAGATACATCAAATACAATATTTTAAGTTATTATCCAAACATGCAGCCAACAATTCAAGCTCTGTTCCAAAAGCATCATATGCACAACTTATTTATGATGCCCGAGAGGGCTCATTTTTGGCCAAATCCCAAAGCAGCGTCCTTCATGGATAAAGGCAGTTTTAAAATGCAATGTGTCAAGCTTAATGAAATAGCAAATATATTTAATATATAGCAAAACATTATAATTCAATAGCAAAAAGTGAGGTAAGTTTGGGAACGGACCATATGTTTCACTATCCCAAGCAAGAAAATCTCACGAAACGTCTTCAGGACATGCACATTTGTATGCAGGCCAAGACACAAATCTGAAGCAATGCAATCAACTTCAATTCTGCCAAGGTCAAGAAGAGAGTTCAGCGACAGACAGTAAGTCTTCAACTCATACAGTACACTTAGAACACTGATAACAGGAAATTAAGAGTAAAGTGATAACCACACTGCAATAAAACCCATAAAGGATAAATCAAGGAGAAACATGTAAAGTATCACAGAGCTCAGGGGACCAAGTGATAAAAAATGCTTTTCTAACTTAAATGTTTTGTCTTGTTTTCAGCCGAAATACTAGAAATTCTTAAATCAAGAAGCATTTCCTAAACAAGTAAAAATAATTTTTTGTGAAAAATCAAGTCAAAATTAAGTGCGTTTTAAATAATCTGCCATGGGGTAAGCCACATAATTGTGCTTTCTGTGTGAAATAAGATTATTTAGCTTGTTCTGTTCCATGCCACATAATTTTGACTTGTTTTTTCTTAAAAAAAAGAAAATTATTTTTATTGTGTAGAAAATCTTTTCTGCTTTTTGGCTGGAAGCAAGACATAAAAAGCAGTTCTTGCAGTGTTTTATCAATCTAATTTTCTTATTAGAAACTGAATTGTGTAGACCTGTTTATAGTATACTGTACCAACAGTACTATTCACATCAGTTCTCAGCACTAATAGGTGTAAACAGACTCCAAAACTCTTAGTCAGTTCTGAACATTTATTAATGTTCATTTTTTTAATGGATGGCAACATGAATTTCCATCATATTAGATTAAACATACTGAAAACTCTGATGCGACATGTCTACA
Source organism: Enteromius trimaculatus (assembly GCA_032361065.1). Taxonomy (NCBI): domain Eukaryota; kingdom Metazoa; phylum Chordata; class Actinopteri; order Cypriniformes; family Cyprinidae; genus Enteromius; species Enteromius trimaculatus. Next base: position 2,577,900 of record JAUMHP010000046.1, read on the forward strand.
CATAGAATACCATTATTTATAATCTGTTCCACCAGTACTGTAAACAATGCAAAATTATGGTAAATAACAACCCAATTGAAAAATGATAAAAGAGAAAAATGGGCCTTGAGTTCTGTTTGTCCCAGATCTTGCGAAGACACATTATGATGTTTTAGCTCGGTCTGTTCCACATTCGGCTGCAGACAAACATGGATAAAGTTCAATACGACATCCAGCGTGCACTCAGCAATTACAACCCCCAGGAAAATGTAGATTGATTTCCTCTACCAGATTGTCGAACTCCGGTTTAGTTCCTTACTTAACTGTGCAACAGCAGAGATTTGACACTTTCAGGATAGATTTACCAGTTGATTTCTGAGTAGTAGAGTAGAACTGAATAATTCATTTTCTGAACAGCGGTTCAGTGCTGAACAGGCAAAAATCTCCAAAAAGAGCAACAGCAGATGATCACACATTGCGTAAAATGTGCAGTGTCATATTTAACCCTCTCTGCCTCTTTGGTCACAACTGACCAAATAAATACTGCAATGTTTTGCTTCACTGCAATGAGATGACACTTTTGTTGTATTAGCTATGTTAACACAGATCTGAACATGTTAAACGGTTGAAGAAAAAAAAAAAAGACACTTGGTACCTTCACGTTCAAAAATAAATCGAAAATTAATAGAAAATCTAAAAAAAGCATAAAATGAACTGTATGGATTTTGCCTAATATCATAAAACCCCCATAAAATGCTAAATGATACTCAAAATATTATTGAACGATACTATACGTATATATATATATATATATATATATATTATTTTGAAATATAGGTACCAAGTTACCAAGTGTGATCCACAAATGAAGCAGCCCAGAGCGTTTATTAGTTAAGTCTGAATTCTAAATATATATTAGATTGCTTTAATTTAATTAAGTGCCCTTGATTAATTGAGTGTACCTGAGGCTGAGACAAAGTCTGAGAAGTATTTAAACATGACAGGAGATGGTATGCCTATCTAAATGCCAAAGTACGAAATGTAGATCTTTTTAAGACCAATTCAAAAAAATTAAATACTGAAATGCTGAAGAGGTGATGGCAAGTATTGTAACAGTATTGATGATGTTTGACTGTTTTACGTTCTTTTAAATGTACAGTTTCAAAATGTAAGCAATCTTAGATGAAAATGAAGTGCTCTAAAAATAGAGCGCCCAGTTTACGACAGAAAGTCTTGAATGATCTAGTCATTGAAATGACATGTGCAAACATCAAACATGTCCTAAAGACTCTGTAAATCTGGCGCTTTGTGTCCGATAACAAGTCACGTGGAACACAGCCTCTGATCAGAGGAGTTTCATACCTCCCAGATACACAAACTAATTAATCTCACACCCCACTGATCAAATAAAAAATAACAGCCCAGAGCCCTGCATCTATGACGAACACATCAGATTAACACGACACAGCCTTGCAGCTGGTCAGTTACGTAAAAAAATAATACACTAAATTGTAATCTACTAATCTATTATGGAAATTCTAATATTCCAGAACAGCATTAGTATTGAAGTTCACAGGGAACAAGCTCATGTTTGTCCTCTTATGCAAACTAAAATCGCCCCCAGCTGTTTGAAGGTTCATGTCGGCTTCATTACTTCTCTTTGCTGGTTTGGTTTGGCACTCCTTTAAAGCATGAAAAAGATCTCTTTAGACAATAGTCTGAATGGAAAACGCACTCCAGAAATGACACGTTACCAGAAAGAGTTTAATTGAATTGCAGATGTGTTTTAGCACTTAAAGGGCACTAGGAAGGAGTGATGGGTGAAGTAGCCAGAGAGGCTGAACCGTCTTACATTTCAGAAAAAAATGAAAGATAAACCAATGTTCTCACAGAATCTGGTTGGAGGCTATGAAGAGGGCCACTCACTATAGCAACTGCATCTCAGCGACAGAATGAAGAGAACCATAAAACACTCACTGTGCTGCCAATTTGCAGAGACAGTAGCGAGTTATTAAACCTTGTTACAAGTCAAGCTCTACATAACCGCCCTCGAATTAGTTACAGACATTCAGACGCTCGTAAATGTGAAAGGACCCTCGTGCTTTTGTAGTCAAGAACTCTCTGTGCTTGGAAGTTCTGTTTGATGTGCAAAACTGGCTCTTGAGAATATTTAATATATAAAGGAATATCAGGGTCATCAAACACAAACTCCTTTTTTAGAGTCCCTGATGATAAAGGAATTTCTTCAACATGAGCACCGGAGATCATGCAAAGCAGAACTGCTGTCAAAACACAGATCCTGTTACAGCAACAAAAGAATTTTATTATGTCATTATAAATCAACGCATTTATATAACCACAACAGTGCATTTGAGCTAAGGGTAGAGTTTCAGACAGTTCAACGAACACAGAATAAACAACGTGTAGCTTCCCTTTGAAACATAAGTTTGCATTTACAAAGAACAATGAAGAATCTGATATATGCTGAGAGTTGGTGAACATGACCATAACTAACCCACCCTATGCCATATTTTCAAATTAAATCAACTAATTTGCAGGATCTTGATTGGAGACCCTGTTTGAAACAACGTTTTTACAAAAAACCAACAGCTTCATAATACTCATCAGTTGATACCCCTAGTTTGTGACACCTAGCATGCACAAAGAGTTTATCTGACACTATTTTGCCCTTATACAAATATTATTGATGCAAAAACTGCAATAAATGCAATTCTGGGGCTGTTAAGGGATTATATGCAAAAAAAAAAAGAAAATCCCATTATATACCAATTCTTTGGATGCATAGCTACAAAAATGGTATCTATACCTTCAATATGCTGACATTAGTTAGCTACAGTATAGTTAACATGAACTAACAATTAAGATATATCTAAAGCAGAATTTTTATTCTTAGTTAATGTTAATTTCAAAATTTACTAACACATTACAGCCATACTTATCTGTAGTATTTAATGGACCCAAGCTGACAGAAACAAATATACTGTATGAATATATCTGTAAAAATTATACTATGGAATGACTTTTATTCCAATTGCTTTGTAGGAAAAAAAGTAAGTACATACACGGTAGATGGATATAACAGTTGACAGAACATGCCAGTTACATCAGTATGATACTCCATCTCAAACAATTCATTTTTTAATCACTGTATAAATACTATGATCACAGTCGTAATAATAGTCGTAATAGTAAAGCAAAGGGTGGTAAATGATGAACTTGTTACCACTTACAACATCAAAAATATATAATTTTGTAATTTCTTTCTTTTTTTATTTTTTGATTTTTAATGTGAACTAAATGTTCACTACAAATCAAAAACCAGAAGCACAAGTTAACGGTTCAATATAGCAGACATATGAACTCCGCAGAGGCTGACTCCAATTCACTTTGCTCATAAAACGTCTGGCGGCATGATAAACTTGTATTTTGACGGCTTACCTGGCTGTGAGGTCTTCTCAGCAGCGTTGAACGGAGCAGGGCAGAAACTACGGAATCACTTGCACCGCACGCACCCGTTCGCATTCAAATGCTCTGTGTGTCTCCTCTGTGGTAATCGATGAAGAACGGAACGCCTGGAGGCGCGCGCAATGAACACGTCTGCGAATGATTGTCTGGTTGATTATTTGCTCAGTGATCAGCGCGCATTTCCATGCCTCGCTGAGTTTTCCTATCCCAGTTATTCCAGATCACAGCTGCCGCAGAATCCGCACGCGCTGCCTTTTACATCGTCGCGCGCTCAGACCCGCAAGCGCGCACGCACAGCCCGGCCACATAGTACCTGCTACTCGCCTCCTCTTCTTCACGGGCGGTGAATCAGGTCAGAGAGGAGGCGTCTTGGGTTTTTTTTTTTTTTTAGAACGTTGTCAAGAGACCTGTCTGCCTCTTCTCTCCCCGCGTATTCGGCGCGTGTCTCACATCCCTGCGGTTCACAGCAACAGCAGCAGCCGCGCGTCAGATCGCGCTCCGCACAGCCCAACAGCACTGCCTAGAGTTCTGCACAGACACAGCACGACACAAATTATTAAATAAATTAACCGAGATGATAAGAATACCCGTGACTGCTCGAATAGTACATTCTGCTCTTTTGTAAGAACGCAGTGGCAAGAAATATACAGGCCTATATTTGTTTTAATCATAGCAGGAGCCTAGAATGAAGACATGAAGGCGATCTGTTTTTGTTTTGATATAAAATACAGCTCATTAATGTATTCAGAGAGAAGAATTTTAGAAAGTTGCAATGAAAGTTTTGGGCCATTGATTTACATAGACGATATTTGTTGCGTTACAATTGTGCTTTAAATTTATGTCTAATGTGGTTTTTACGCTTATATCTTCGTGCATATACGTTTTTAATACTGAGAGACAGACATGCCAAGATTTATTCTATAAATCGGATCGCTTACTTGCAAACCTTCGTCTTTACGCATCAAGCTGGTCCACATTGTTCTGAACTTTGTGTTTTATATCAGTGCTAGCAATTGCTGCTGGTTCATGAGTAATTAATCGACGTCTGTGAACCTGGCCTTGTACTCACGTGATGTCAGATTCGTAAATGAAGCGTTCGATTTGAATCTTTTCAATGAATCACTTGAACCTATTCACAACTTCGCAAAAAGCTGAAAGCGGTTCTTTGGTCACTGACACACTAAGTCACGTCTCATTTACATCTATTGATTTAGCAGATGAATAATGCACTAGGTAGTCTACTAAAATACAAATGAGCTCAGCTCGCAGTCTTCTGGCTAAAAAACTTACAATGAACTCATCTTCATAAATGAATGAATTTCTGAATAAACTTATTTACACAATCATTTATATATTTTTTTAGTTTGTTTATTTACTTATTAGACCTTATTAGAGATTTATTTAGCCTATATGAATGCATATATTTAGCGAAGCTCAATGTGTAATTAGGCCTATTTATTTTTTTACAACAAATAAACAATTTGTTAATTTATTTTTTTCCATACACATTTATTTACACACAGCATTTAGGCTATTGTGTGGATATGTGGGTTTATTTAATTATTGCATATTTTTACATTAGTTTTTCTAAGTACCCTATATGTTCATTTACAGTAATAGCAGAAATGTTACAAGTAAAACATATTGGTGTATTTATTTGTTTTTTTATAATCTGTATACATTAAGGATATGGCATGAAACCAAAAGTTTGTCAGATAATAAACAAATATTTATTTTGTATATTCTCCCACCATGTGCAGTCAGCTTATCCATCCATTCTGTCTAATATATGTCAGCGCCTGATTGAGGATGCCAGTTCATTGGAATGAATGGAACTTTATCCCTTCTGATCCAAAGCTGATCTCATTCTTCTGAAGACATTTCTCGCCCACAGACCCCTGACTCAAGAGGGAATACAGAGAGTTCATGCAACACTTCATCTAAGCTCTATTCATGCCCTGCACTGAATAAAGCTTCTGTCTGGTTGATCCATTTGCGTGTATGTCTACTGGAAACCAATTCTGACAGTAACAGATTTCATACGACAACAAGCAGGACTGTCATTTTCTACATGGTATTGAATATTAAACTTTCTAAAAAGCGAAGACCTGGACAAATAACAACATTTTCTTCTGTACCAGTTCTGTTTTATGATGTATCACCCAATGGCTGCTGAACAGTTATTTCTTGCTGTAATGTGATGACTCATGCTGATCAGGCATTTTTGCTAAAAGCATCTTAATGCAGCTGACCCTTTACAGCTTCAGGCCGCTAAAGTGAGGTATAGAATGCAGGGCTATTTTGGGGCATAAATTATTTCACAAAAAAGCAAAGCACATTTGTGACGTCACAGTTTGAGAGGGAGGAAGGGAGGAAGGGTTAAAGGTTGGTTTCTTGTGGCTGTTGGGCCCCAAGTTACTGTCAGGTCTGATCAGTCGCCTCCACTTTAACTGGTTTAAAAAAAAAAGTGAACTCAACTGGAGGCAAGAGATGGGGCCTCTCTGCTCTTCTTTATTCAAAACATTCGTGCTGGACAGACAGAGACATTTTGCTACCTCAAACCATGCAGTGTGGAGTCACTGGCTTACCAATCAAACGTTCTGAATTAAACCTATTTCTTATCAATGTTCAAATAAGGTCTTAATAAGAGTGTATATATCTTTTAACATGTTAAAATACACTCTCAGAAATAAAGGTACAAAAGCTGTCACTGGGGCGCTACCTTTTCAATAGGTGCACATTTGTACTTAAAATTTATACTTAAAGTAATAATATGTACCTTTAGGGGCCGTTTTCCAGACAGGAATTAGATCAAGCCAGGAGTTGGTCTTTGTTAATTTAGGACATTTAAGTTGTTTTTAGAAACATGTCTTACAGAAAAGCATTATCTGGGAGCATTTTAAGGCCAAACAACGGCAGTAATGTATTTTAAGATACATCAATATAAGCTTTTTCCAGTTTAGACAGCTCTAACATTTATTTTAATAGTCTTAAACCCTGTTTGGGACCCCCCCGCCACCCCCCACCCCTGTACCTTTATTGCTGAGAGTGTGAAAGACTAGTTGACATTTTTTACATTGTTTCATTGGAAGATTAACTAAAAAAATGTCCCTCTCAGCCAAATATTATTTGTATTTTACTTACCTTCGAAGCATCCCAGTTACATACAAGTTTCTTCTTTCAAACGAATCCAGACAGAGTTATATTAAAAACTGTCCAGACTCCTTCAAGCCTTTCCATGGGATTAAATGGGTTTTTGCTGTTTACACTTTGAGAGACGTTAAAGTACACAATAATAAAGGTCTCCTGTAGTGAATCCATGCGTTTTTATAAGATAAATATCCATTTTTCAAATGTAATAAACACTTTTTTTCCCTCTCGTAAGACGTATACATTGCATGAATAGTGACAAGCGCGGAGAGAGAACAAAGCTAAACACCGGCCATGAATTAGAAGCACAAACCAAGGATTTGTAAAGAAAAATGTTGAAGGATTTCAATATAAGCAAGAAGAAGAACCGTTTTCCATTGTTTTGCTCCAACATTTCCCAGAGGCTCATGTGCGATGCATACGTCCTAACATCCACCTGAACGACTTCTGGTTACCACAGTCAGCAGAAGTGAGAGAAAGTGTTTATTACGTTTAAAATATGGATATTTGTCTTGAAGCGCATGGATTCACTACAGGAGGCCTTAATTTACTATCATTTTATTAAGTTTATATGCACTTTATTTAACATGTTTTGGACTGTAAAGGGAAACACAGTAATAGAGCTTAGAAGTCCCAGGACAGTTTTTAATATAACTCTGATTGGATTCATCTGAAAGTCACATACACTTAGGATGCTTTGAAAGTAAGTAAAACACAGCCTAATTTAAAGTTTTAGGCAAACTAACACTTCATGTCTCTTGTGCCACCTGTGTTCCTCACCTGTCCTGATTTCTCCCTAATGTGGTCATGTTTAAAAGCCTGTTTAGTTTGTCTTGTCCTTTGTCTGATTATCAAGGTTACTTTGCTGTGTTTATGTTTTCTTTGTCCGTCTGAAATTAAAGATATTTTACTTGCAATGATCCTGTCTTCACCTAAGTATTCACACAGACCACGACACTAACCCTTTAAAAGTAGCTATTATAAAAATATAAAATACAAAGATGCAGGCCCCTTTTTTAAAGTATGAAAGTCATGCAGGCATTGTATTGACAGACAGAATAATAGCCCTATATGCTGATTAAAAATTATGTTTCAGTATCATGGAGTTTCAGGCTCTCCACAGACACTTATCAAATTATCAAGGGAAAACAAGGACATTTTGGACATTGTGGAAGCAACCAACATTGATTACAGTCAGATATGTCTGTTGGGATAAATTATTTATCTTGGCACTCGCAGAAAATGCCAGAAAAACTAGGCAGTGAATTATTGAAGGCACATGCAGAATTAATTAGCAGTCAGATGAATAAATAATGAGATTATCTTAAACTCTAGCCTTTAATCCACAAAGCCCTCAACAGAAATATCCAGTAGGTGATTTCTATCAGGCAGGAGCACGGATGACTTAGAGTTCTGGAATGTAGATCTCATTATCAAAATTCAGCGAACCCTCATTGTTTGGCCCATAGAATGAGATCAGCTTTTATTAGGCAAATCATTCAGTGATGGCCATGGATTTATTCCATGAAGGATTGAAAGTTTGCAGTCAGCACTTTCCTCTTCTATTCTTCAGATGCCGCTAAACTCCCGAGATTAACGACCTCAGTGAATATGGCAGTGACTTCAAAATTTTCAGATGCCAGACTTTTCTATTTCTTCTAGGTTCAGAAAAACTTTTAAAGACACCAAACGTTGTTCATGCACATGAGCAGAACGCATTTCTGTGCAAACTACTCATAAAACCATTCTAACAATGCACTAAAATTTACATAATATTTGGTTTGCAAAACGTCTCGCTTAGAAATTTGTTCCACTTGTGTTTTATGAATAAGGTCCATTGACAGTCTGCCACACTTTTCAATGCTTTTTTTTTTCAGCACTTATGTGTGTCTTTACTTGTCATGCTGCAAGTTCAGTTCCCACTGTGCACATCATTTATAAAAAACGGTCTCTACAATTATTATTGACAGACTACTTGGTATTAGGGATGACTTAATAGCTGCAGTAGTTTCAGACCATGACCCTCAAGGGCACCAGTCATTTAAAATGAAGGCTATTATAGAAGAACAAAGGCTATTAGAGGGACCCAAAGAGGATTATTTTAATAAAAGACAGCCTACAGCACTAAACCAATATTAGTCTATTTGTGAATTACCAATAGTATTTATAGTGAGAGAGAGAGAGAGAGAGATCATATGCGATGCCTTCAGTCAAGTTACCACAAGTATTTGATAAAAATATATATATATATTGATCGAGTGTCAGCAAAGGCTGTAATGTTGCAATTTTTTATTTCAGATAAATGCTGTTTTTTGTAATTGTCTATTAATAAAGAATCTTCTAATTAATATTTACAAAATTATGAACGGCACAATTTTGATAATAATAAGAAATGTTACTGCCGGGTCTTACCCCACGGGGCCCGGCCGGGTCCAGCCCGAAGGAGCGACGTGTGGCCGCCCTCCCATGGGCCCACCACCTGCAGGAGGGACCATAAGGGGCAGGTGCTTTGTGGGTTGGGCGGTGGTTAAAGGCGGGGACCTCGACGACCCAATCCTCGGACACAGAATCTGACTCTTGGGACATGGAATGTCACCTCGCAGGGGGGGAAAAATCCGTAAAGAGTTAGTGCGGGAGGTTGAGAGGTACCGTCTAGATAGTCGGGCTGACCTCCACGCGCAGCTCGGGCTCTGGAACCCAACTCCTTGATGGCGGGTGGACTTTCCAATACTCTGGAGTCACCCGCAGTAAGAGGCAGCGGGCTGGTGTGGGCCTGCTCATAGCCCCCCAGCTTTGCCGTCATGTGTTAGGAGTTCACCCGGGTGAACGAGAGGGTCGTTTCCCTGCGCCTTCGGGTCGGGTTTAGGTCTCTCACTGTTGTTTGTGCCTACGGGCCAAATGGCAGAGTACCCGGCCTTATTGAGGTCTCTGGGAGGGGTGCTGGAAAGCATTCCAACTGTAAACTCCGTTGTCCTACTGGGGGACTTTAACGCTCACGTGGGCGATGATAGTGATACCTGGAGGGGCGCGATTGGGAGGAACGACCCCTGATCTGAACCCGAGTGGTGTTCTGTTGTTGGACTTCTGTGCTAGTCATAGTTTGTCTGTGACGAACACCATGTTTGAGCATAAGGGTGTCCATCAGTACACGTGGTACCAGGGCACCCTAGGGCGAAGGTCGATGAGTGATTTTGTGGTTGTTTCATCTGACCTCCGTCCGTATGTCTCGGACACTCAGGTGATGAGAGGGGCAGAGCTGTCAACTGATCACCACCTGGTGGTGAGTTGGATCCGTTGGCGATGGAGGAAGCTGGACAGACTCGGCAAACGTATTGTGAGGGTCTGTTGGGAACGCTTAGCAGAGCCTCCTGTCAGGCTCAGAGCTTTAACCGGATCCTGAGGGAGGCTGGAGACATTGAGTCCGAGTGGACCATGTTCTCCACCTCCATTGTCGATGCGGCTGTTCGAAGCTGTGGCCGCAAAGTCTCCGGAGCCTGTCATGGTGGCAACCCCCAAACCTGGTGGTGGACACTGGAAGTGAGGGATGCCGTCAAGCTGAAGGAGTCCTATCGAGCCTGGTTGGCTTGTGGGGATCCTGAGGCAGCTGATAGGTACCGGTGGGCCAAGCGGACTGCAGCCCGGGTGGATGCAGAGGCAAAAGCCCTGGAGAAGGATTATCGGTCGGCCTCAAAGAGGTTCTGGCAAACTGTCCGGCGCTTGAGGGGGGGGAAGCAATGCCCTGCCAACACTGTATACAGTGGGGGTGACAACTGGGGATACTGCCAGGCGGTGGAAGGAATAGTTTGAGGATCTCCTCCATCCCACCGAGGTGCCTTCCGTGGAGGACATCGGGGGCCAAGGTGCGGACTCGACCATTACCCGGGCTGAAGTTGCCGAGGTAGTTAAGAAGCTTCTCGGTGGCAAGGCACCAGGAGTGGATGAGATCTGCCCTGAGTACCTTAGGTCTCTGGATGCCGTGGGGCTGTCTTGGCTGACACGCCTCTACGGTGTTGCATAGAGTGCCTCTGGACTGGAAGACCGGGGTGGTGGTTCCTCTTTTTAAAAAGGGGGATTGGAGGGTGTGTTCCAACTATAGGGGGAACACACTACTCAGCCTCCCCGGGAAAGTCTATGCCAGGGTACTGGAGAGGAGAATTCGTCCGATAGTCGAACCTCGGATCCAGGAGGAACAATGTGGCTTTCGTCCTGGGTGTGGAACACTGGACCAGCTCTATACCCTCTTTAGGGTGCTGGAGGGTTCGTGGGAGTTTGCCCAACCAGTCCACATGGGTTTTGTGGACTTGGAGAAGGCATTCGATCGTGTTCCTCGCCGTGCCCTGTGGGGGGTGCTCTGGGAGTACGGGGTCAGGGGCTCTTTGCCAAGGGCTGTCCAGTCCCTGTATGACCAGAGCAGGAGCTTGGTTCACATTACCGTCAGACTTGTTCCCAGTGCGTGTTGGAAGGGTGGCCTGTCCCCTTCAGCTTGGTGGGGAGTTCCTGCCTCAGGTGGAGGGGTTTAAGTATCTTGGGGCCTTGTTCACGAGTGAGGGAAGGAAGGAATGGGAGATCGACAGACAGATCGGTGCAGCTTCTGCAGTAATGCGGTCAATCGTGTTGAAGAGAGAGGCTACATCGAGAGAGGCTAGCTGAGGTGGCTCGGGCATCTGTTCCGGATGCCTCCTGGACGCCTCCCTGGGGAGGTGTTCCGGGCATGTTCCACCGGGGACGATCAAGGACACACTGGAGGGACTGGCTCTCGGCTGGCCTGGGAACGCCTTGTGTTCCCCAGAAGAGTCAAGTCAAGTCACTTAGATTTATATAGCGCTTTTAACAATACAGATTGTTAAAAGCACTGAACATTATCAAATAGAACAACAGAGTAATGGTAATATCGTCAAGATGACGATAATCACTGGAAATCAGGCGTCCACAACTAAGCAAGCCAGAGGCGACAGCGGCAAGGAACCAAACCCCATCCATGAGAGAATGGGGAAAAAAGCCTTGGAAGAACCAGGCTTAGTTGGGTCCAGTTCTCCTCTGGCCGGACACCCAGCACCTAATTTCCAGTTCAATTTCAAACAAGTTTGATTGTGTAAGAACTTATAGTGTGTGTGTGCATCTGGATCCGGTGATCTGTCCACGGAGCTCATCTAGGTGTTCTGATGAAGATCATCTCTTTGTACTGGTACACCATCTGATCTGGATACAGACCGAGGAACAGAATAAGAGAGAGACAGACTAATATTAGCCTAGAGGCCATTCTTTTTACGATGTAACGAGTACATCGTGTGTTAAGAGCTGGAGGAAGTGTCTGGGGAGAGGGAAGTCTGGGTGTCCCTGCGACCCGGTCCCGGATAAGCGGTAGAAGATGGATGGATAAGAAATGTTACTTGAGCACCACATCAATCATTTCTGAAATTAACGGGTAGTTTAATGATGCATAAAATTCAGCTTTGCCACCACAGGAATAAATGGCATTTTAACATGTATTAAAATAGAACAATTAGAATTACATTTCATGATATTAAAGCATTTAAATATAAATTCTCTTTTTAATTTTTAATGGTAAACCAACAACAGTTTTGGATGACATGATGGTACAAGTCAATGTAATTCACGTTTTTGTGAACTGTTCCTTCCAGATTTTATATTATCTAACAATGTTTCTGGTGAATGTTTCAGGCTCAGTTACAGAGAAAGAGCTGATGCCTTTCTGAATTTACTGCAGGGAATCATGGGAACATTGATGAGGCCCAGGGACAGCTCGTATATTCACTGCACATACGCTCCATATCACAGCTCAGTCTAAGGAATATAAAAACATGATGAATTGACCCAACAGTACAACATCTCACATTTAAATCAAGACTGACGAATGCTAATCGATGCACTGATTTGTAGACATGCAGTCATGTGTGAAATGTGTCTGACATTTTCATGTTAGCTCAGTCTTTGACTCACCAACGTCTCATTTGCAGTTTAACGGTATTCTGAGTAAAACTTTCATGAGCATCACACATAAAAAATTCCTTTTGAAGAAACAAACCTTTCTCTACAAAATGTCATTCAGCTGATGAACTACGATAAACCAAACTTCAAATTTGAAGCTACAAATGAAAGTCTGTATCAGTTACATGTACATGTTACATGTGATATAATCTCTATAGCTAGTTCAAATGTCTGAGAGCACAGTTAGTTTTATTTATTTTATTTAAACCTGGAAAAAAAATAATCAGCTGTGTGATTTCTAGTTCTACAATGTACAATTGTTCTACAATACAATGTAACACTTGACATTTCTCATGTTTAACTTCTTTGTACAAACAGTCAGATGTTCCTGCTTCCATTAAAACACAAGATCATGCTGGAGAATGTGATCATCAGGTTTCACAAACACTTGTGGAGTTCATGTCCTCTTACTTTTCAAATCCTTCTCCTCAGCAGATGGGCAAATGTGTGTCCTGTTTAAAGAGGCTCGAAACTGAATACATGTAATTTGAGTGGTCTCACTTCCTGCCAGCACATCTTGATATATGGCTTCTTAAATTACATGTATTACAAGTACATCACAGTTCACTTGGACCCTGCGATATATCAGATCGAGACATTTAATCTGAGGCCGGTCCATCAAGAGGAAGAGCTTTATATTACACATTTGAGTTTCAGCAACATTGCACATAAAACGAAGGCCAAGGATTATCCATAATAGGCCTAATATTAAAGCTGAAGGTAATACTTCATAACATGCAGAGAATCAACTCCAATGACAGAAATAACTCATGTTTAAATTCAAACTCGCAGATGGCATAGTACAGCAAAATACAGTTGCATCATTCATGCATGACTATGGTTAACCAATTTATTCACTTAATTTATTCACTCTTGTATTTTAGCTGCCTAATCTATGTTGACATAAGCCTTTCTAGGGACCTATTTGGCAGACATATTTGCGTGTGTGTGTTTTTCGGAAAAGGGAGAAATGAACCGTGTACACATCATGACTTACCTTCGCATTCATTTCTTTACAAGATGCTTCTTTCCAAAGCAGCTTCCAAATCATACATTTAGCATGGTCATGGTTTTAATACACATCTCTGCAGTCAGCAGGGAACCCAGATGACGATATGCTTCTTTAAATGTATTATTCTCTGTTAATTTCATTAAAAAAGCATCATGGCAAACAAATAGTCACTCTAAAATGCATCCGCCGTGGCAAACCCCCACATCAGCCTTACAAAATGGGTTTCACACAGAAAAAGTAAACTCACATTTTCTTTAAAGAAATTCAAATCTAAGCTGAATAAAACCGCTATAAATTTTTTAAGGCAAGTAGTTGCAACCAATTTGTTTTAGCTAAAATTTTATAAAAACATAAAAAGCCGTACTGAAAGGCAACTCAATTTGTTTAGTTTAATATAGCTAAAATAAATTGATTGCAATCAGTTACCTACATTTTTTGTTTGTTTTTTTAAAAATGTACTTTAAGGAATAGTTTACACAAAATATTTAATTCCCTTTTAATTTACCCCAAGCCTTCCTAGGTGTATATGACTTTTTTCTTTTAGATGAACACAGTCTGACGAATAATGTAAGCTGCATTAGTAATGTAGACGAACGAGGATAGAGCAGAAAGCTATACACCTAGGATGGCTTGGGGGTGAGTAGATTATGGGTTGATTTTCATTTTTGGGAAACCATCACTGCCTGACAGACAGCTGATACACAAGCTACACAATACACAAGGTTTTAATAATATAATCAGCTTTTACAGTTTTACTCCACTATGGTGGGAAAGAGTCATTTTTGAGATGTGCAGAGGCCAGAAGAAGCAGCTCACAGTGGGATGTGTGATTGGCTCATGGCTCACAGAGATGATGAGGTCAGTCCACTATCTGCACTGCAGACAGGAAATAAGGGCTTAAATCTCATTCAGCAAGCTATATGGGATGCCCATGGAGAGAAGCAGCAGCCAAGACCCTCATAAAAATGAGAATAAACTGTTTGGGCTATTGAATAAATGCAAAGCACAGAGCACTTCTGTAGTTACAGTATTTCTTTCTTCAGCAGACTCGTGCGTTTTTATTCTAACGAGTCATCTGAAAAAAAAGGGGGAAAAGGAATATGTTTACATTAGATGTACATTTTTAGTGCATTCTTTTAAGACTGCTGCGTTGCACAGAAGATAATCAGTGAAAATGGCAGGCCCTCGAGCACAACAAAAAGGTTTGCATCAAAAGCACTAGAAAAAGGAAATGCACAAGAGACCTCAGAAGTGTCATATCCATTCAGATGAAATTACTTGAGAAAAGAGAGCAACGCTTGGAAAGCTTTGCAGAGCCACAGTGTTTACAACGATCAGGAAAAATACAAATAGATTACTTTCACACCATCTGAAACGCTTAGCAGGAGAAAAATAACAGCCACAGCCACATCAACCGTTAAACATTTTATACATTTGTTTATATTTTGAACTAATCATATACAGTTTAAATATACCGTGCAAATATTTTTATCATATAGTATTTTCATCAACAAAAATGTTGGTAGGCTTTTTTTCTTCATCTTGGAGACGTTGCCACAGTTCTTCTGGATCTCACTGCATTATTACAATTAATGGCAAAAATAATGTTTGGAAATGTAAACTCATATTTCCAACTGACACGCTTCCACAAAACATGAAAATAACCCACTTAAAAACATTTTTTGTTGCTGAAAATACTAGTGGCCGAAGACTTTTGCACAGTACTGTATATATATTTACTGTATATTGAATTCTCATTACAAATTAATATAGAACTATGAAACAGAAAAAGGAATGCCTTTCAAGGCAATGCCTATACAAATATCTTTATTAAATGGTTCTAATTTATTTTTATTAACATTTTTAATAACTATAATTTAACAATAACTAGTTAACAGTTTTGTAGCAGTAACATTATCACAATTTTGGAAAACATAATCTTAGCCTCAGGAAGTAAAAAAAAAAGGATGTGGCATTAATAATGTGAATTATCTTAAAAGCACTAACAGCCAATGTTATTTGTAAGCTTTTTTCTCTAGCCCTAGTTAATGCATAATATGTCATTATGCTAATTTATATGAAAATTGATATTTGAAATGACACAGGGTTGGTAGGTTTGTATGTTTAGATGTTAAAATAAAACATAATGCTTTCTATGTGTTATAATAGAGCCTTCCGGCCCATCTCCTCTGCACCACCAGAGGGAAGCCTCTCTGGAGTATTAACCGGCCCATTAACCGACTCCATTAAGGAGCCGCACACCTGGACTGATCATGCAAACATGTTTCCCTTTACCATGCCCACTGCTCATTATCCTCTCCTCATAAGCTGGACAGTTCACTCAAAAAAATATTCATTAGATTCAATTTACTTGAAGGCAGGATCCAATAAATCCAATAAATATGTGTAGCCCTAACTCATAAAAAAGAAACATCCTTCTACACTGAAAATAAAAGATACATTTGATTTACTTACTAACTTCAGGCATTAGCCAATTTGTTATGCATAACATTAGATGGTTGAGATACATCCATGGCATGCCCAAACTATTTTTAATAACAACTATGATTAATGTTAGCAGGTCCCTAAGCAGGTGCTCAACACTTTACCACAATGGTAACCCCCCAAAAACACTAACATAGCAGACTAACATAGCTTTTAACTACAAACATAGAAGAGTGTTACACATTAACAAGTCTCCTAGTTTTATCATCTTAATAAAAATGCCTAAAATAACATTTTATTTTAAGATTTTCTGTCCTTATCCAGCCCTGTGCAAAGCATGATGGGAAGGGGAAATCCACTTCCTAGTTACACAAGTAAAATCCTTTATGTTCTTTCAAAATGAAAATACTGAGTTGACCCCAAACAAAACTGTTTCAAGTCAGTTTAACACAATGCAGTTTAACACCGAACATAATGGTGTTAAATGAAATGTTAAATGAAACTGAACAACGTTGGGGAATCTTTTTTGAGAGAGTTCAGTCTCTGCGAAGTCTTGATTTGCCACGGTGATCATTTTTGAGCGTTCTGTATTGTTTTTGCCTGTTGTTATCAACCTAAGACTGTTTATCCTCTCTGTGATTGTTCTCTGCCTGCCCCGACCCTGATTCTGATTGTCTAATCGGTATTAAACGCTGCACATTGATTACACACAGCCCAGCGCCTCTCACAGAATACAAGCACTACTTACAGCACAGAACACGTGTTGTTTACATGAGTATTTTTAACAGTACTATCTCTTTTGAAAGCCGTTAAGTCACATGCTATTATTAAAATGTAAAGAAAATAGAAAGTGCTTTGCTCTACACTTGCAAACTTAAGGCCACAAGGAATAAAAGATTGCATTTATTTGCTCATTTCCTTTGACCGAAAAAAAGGGCAGTCCTGAGGTCAGATGGATCTATTGTCATTGTTTCCTACACAGAGACAAATAACACACAGCTTGCTCTCTGATAAGACTGTGGCAAACAATAACCTCGCTAACATTGCTATGCAGAGTGGGAGGAAAAAAACCTATCCAAAAAATTACTCAGATACAATTAGCTGACTAGAGGCTAAAAATCAAAGATCTGCACTCGGCGAAAATCCCGTGAATAGAAGGGTCCCACAAATATGCACACTTTAGGCAAGCTCTATTTTAAGAGACTAAAGCCTGGTTTATAGTCTGTATACACACAGACACACAAAACCCAACACAAATGTTCTGAGAAGATTCATCAGCACAGTAAGCAGAGACATCACAGCAATCTTTCACCCAAAGGTCACATCTGCATGCTTTCTGCTCATCAACTCACCAACATCTCAACTGCCAACGAATGTAGATCTTTTTCCCCCCAAATGCACTTGTGCACTGGGTTGTGCAATGCAGCAGATGTGGGGGTGGGGGGGGGGCAAAATTAAGCTTAAAAAAAACACAAAAGTCACGTATAGTACAGATGATGGGTCTGAGATCCTATTTAGTCCATCTATACAGCGATGGTTGTACGTTGATAAAAAAACATTTTAGGAACATGTTTATTTGTACTTAACGAATGTTCTTAAAATGTTGATAGAAAACATTATAAAAACATTATCTTAGAACGTTATATTTTTAGTGAAATTTAAGATGAAAGAACGTTGCAAGAACATTATGCTAACCATCAAATAACGTTCTAGGAACGTTAAGCAAACATTTTTGGAACATTCCAAATAACGTTCCCACAACAAAACCATAATGTTAGGAAAATGTTCTCAGAACATAAATTTGTTAGCTGGGATGGTGCTACTATAATAGTAATTATAGTATTATTATATAATTTTTATATAATAATAACAATTTTAAGATAATAATAAAACTGGAAAGAAGAAAAAATAGCTCAAGAAGAAAGTTATATATAGATATATTCCAAGTTAAACCAAATTAATTATTTTCACTAGGATTATAAGTTTAGTAAAAATTAAAATCATAAAACATTTTTGTTATTTTAAACAATGGATCTATCAGCTGAAATAAAAAGTTTAAGGTTTTTGTTTTTTTACAACATTTATTTTAAGTAACAAAATAGCTTTAACTAACATAAGTTTTTTTTTTAAATATTTGATCCTAACTCAATTAACAAAATGTTGTTTTTTATAGAGAGATAATTATAAGACATGCAAAGAAAAATAGGCTATTTCAGTCATGAACATAACATCAACCTGTAATTTTGCCAAATTATACTGATATTACACTCTAAAAATCCTGGGTTAAATACAAACCAGTGCTGGATAAAATATGCACAAACCTAGTCATTGGGTTGTTTTGACCCAGCGAATGGGTTACTGCCCAGAAGTTAGTTGAAAACAATTCAATCACTGGGTTTGTCCATATGTTACCCAGCACTGGCTTGTGTTTAACCCAGCTTTTTCTTTTTTAGAATGTATTAAAGTATTAACTGTGTGTATTTTAGATAAACGCTCTAGCAAGACAAAAGAGTCAACTATTTTATTCCAAATATGTTTAAAACATCATTTTTGCAGCAAAAACTACTCATACACAATACAGTTTTAGATGTATTTCAAAAGACACTGCAATCAATGATGTTACATTTATACAGATTGTTGTGTATTGTTAATGCATTGATTAACGAAGCTAGTGAGAAAAGCTTGTTGTGAGTGAGTTTAAATCTCCCCACACCACTGGCGTCAACAGTCTGTCAAGAGAAGAGAAGATCTCCTCCAGTGATGGATCTGAGAAGGACACAGACACACTAGCACCAGACGGTAAGGTAAGACTAAAGGTGACTGAGTGACTGTGTATTTTCAGCCATGCTTTATTTCTCTGTCTGCATCCTTTGAGCTGCTCTGATTCGTCCTTCTCATCACTTTCAGACAAAGCTTGGCTACACAAACATACAGAACTCCCCTTCAACAAACTCTGAGACAGACGCAAACACACAGATTGGCAGTGCACATACTCTCAGCTGTTAACGCTAGCACAGCTGCCCCTTCGCTGCCTTATGGGAATACACAGTATGGCGAGAGTCTCATTTGACTAAACATTCATTCATTCATTCGTTCTATCATTAGCTTGTAGTTTATGTAACTGGTCTTGACTATTGCTGTCTGTCTTGATTAACATCACAGAGGAAATATTTATTGCTCAGAGGCTGCTGTTTCATAACTCAGGAGGCCTAAATCTCAGTTATATTTCATTTGAGTATCAACTTCAATCCTCTCATTTTCAAAAAATAAATAAAAAAATTAATTAATTAAATACACACCACACAAATGAGAGAATTGCAGAGCTATTGTAGAATATAGAGGTATTATAGATATAAACTGTATCTATCCATCTATACAGTACTTTGTGAAAGTATTCATACCCCTTCACATTTTCTCATGGTGCTGCCTTACTGTATGTTAAATTGCCCCCATTATTCTACACTCCATACACCATAATGGCAATGCAAAAAAAAAAGGTTTAAGTTTAACATCTTTGCAAATTTATATTAAAAAAAAAAAAGAAAAACTTAAACGATTTCATTGCATAAGTATTCAGACCCTTATATGGGACCGTTAAAATTTAGCTTTAGGAAAATTAACTGCTTGTAGATTTATATATCTTATATCTTAATAAAAGGTCTAATGCATATTAAAATCAAAACGCAAACCCTAAGGTCAAAAGAACTGCCTGTAGAGTTCAGAAACAGGACTGCATCAAGGTACACGTCTGAGGATGAGTTCAGAAATAACTCTGCTGCATTGAAGGTTCACAGAATCATGCATCCTCAATTATCCATAATAGAAGAAGTTTGACACCACTAGGACTCTTCCTAGAGCTGGTCTTCTGACAAACTGACCAACTAATGTACAGTAAAAGGTCCTTTGTTGGTGTGGTGACTAAGAAGCTGATGGTCTCTGTACTTGAGCATGACAAACATCACTGAAAAACTCTACTGATCTGGGCTTTTAGTAGATGCAGCCGGACTCAATCTTCTCCTCAGTAAAGACCCAATAGGAATTTGCAAAAAACAACAAAAAAAAACATCTAAAGAACCCTCAGACCATAAGAAACTAGTTTTTTTTTCTGGTTTGATGCTTCAATTCCAAGCATAATGTTTGAGGTAAACCAGGCATTGCTCATCACCTGCAGAGTAACATCCCAAAAAATGTGTGCTGGTAGCAGCCTCATGCTGTTGGGCTGTTTTCAGAAGCAGGGGCTGAGGGACTCGTCAGAGAAGAAGGAACACTCAGTGCAGCAAAACAGAGATAGCCTTAAAGGAAACCCAGGCCAGAATATTCAGAAACAGACTGGTTCACCTTCACCAGGACAAGTACACTGCAAGAGTGGTTTATAGACAACTCTGTGAATGTCCTTGAGTGGCCTAGCCTCAGCCTGGGATTGAACCCAATCAAATATTTCTCTAGAAACCTGAGAAGGTGCATCTGCCCCCATCCAACCTGACAGAGCTTGAGAGGTGAAGACAGAGAAGAAGACTGGCAGATAATTGCCAAATGCCGCTGTGTAAATCTTGATGCATCATACCCAAAAACACTTGAGGCGGTTGGGTACTTCAGCTACTGTAAGTACTGAGGGATTTTTTAAGGGATTTTTAAATAGTTGTGACAGTTCTGTTTTTGTTTTGTCATAATGGTGTAGTGTGGGTTGATGCGGAGGAAAAAAAAGTCATTTAAAGCAGTTTAACATAAGGCTACACCATCTAAAGGGATCTGAATACTTTTGCAAGACGCTCTCTTTCTCCCTCACTAAAGTTAGTTAGTTTTACGGTGTAGGAGGAATTTGATGAGAAGTGTGAAATATCTCATGAAATATTCAACTGTAAAAGTTTCACTGTTTTGGCACATATACATCAAGAGAGTTTTTCTATAGATTTTCTGACGATGAAATAACTGTGAATTTATGGCAGCACTATCCGGACAACTGTCCAGACAGCTGCTGTCTAAAGGCATAGCCTACCATTTTCCGTTGTTCAGCAAATTGTTACGGCCTTGGCAAAATCCAAGTTTTGTCTATTGTTCTGCAAAAAACAACTAGTTTGGCTCTTGACATTACAAAATATTGCGTCTTACCATATTATCTTAATTATGAAAGATTTTACAGTTTGCTCTTTGCGTTATTTCCCTACATTGGCTAATGAACCAAGTCTTGCACATTCACAGGCAATGGCTTACTTCTGCATCAAAAACTACATTTCGAGTAGATATGCTGATTTCACACCAGGTTCAGTTGAATTCTCTGCATCGACCAACTAAACTTCTTCTAATGTGACCGCAAAAGAGAAAAGGTTGAGACATTACAGCAGTATTAAGCTAAAACCTGACAACTGTGAAAGTAGTTATACTTTAGGCCAATATTTACAATTATGTAAAGTCAATGCAAAGGCTCAAAAGCTTTTTTCTCCTCATCTGAACAGCATGTGTGTGTGTGTGTGTGTGTGTGGAGGGAAAAAGAGGGACATGTGTCTTCATTTCCCTTTACGCCCGATTTCCTCTTTGACTGGATGTGAGCCCTCCCCTGCAGCGACAGCGAGTGTGATCTAGCGCACCTGCGCTCTCCCACGCCAGCCAAGAGAAAGAGAAGGCCAATTTGGCTGGGATTCATTTGCAAAGGTATCCCACAGGTCAGCTGGGGGTCAGCCAGAGGTGACCGAAAGGTCGGCCAAGCCCTTGGGTATGTCTCCAAAGACCTGCGCTTCTCCCACAGCTCCCATCTCTTTGCCTTCGGCCCTGTCAGGTCACAAAGATATCAACTTCCAATGCCACGCAGACTTTCCAGCCCCTAAAATACTAACATGCACATCCTCTGTTGTAGACTCACACACAAACGTCCCTGTCCTCTGCTTGCACACACTGTGCTATTTCAGTGGCGCTAACAGCCTTGAAGCACATCTCTCCCACCGAAGCACTGCTCTGTCACAGGCTGCCGTGTATTGATCTGCTGCTGACTATTAATGAGTCGCTGTGGTGGCATCTAGCCTGCTTTTGCACTGAGAGAAGGTATTGATCTGGCATCCAAACCGCAGCCTCAACTGACTTCTATTAGTGCTTCCGCTCTTCAGTCACAGAGTGCACAGAGACAGGAAATGCAAATGATCTATAGGAAGAAATGACCAGAAGTCATATTTAAGTATATAATATAACCCCTATCAGGCTTTGCAGTGTGACAACATAAATACATTTATTTTCATTTCTTAGGCTGCTATTGAAAATGGTTTTGGTGTTTGGTGATTCTATTTTAAATTTAAAAAAATACGTAATAAATATAAAACAAAAAAGGGATATTTATAATAATTACCACATTAATTATTGTTATTAAATGTATTTAATAAAATGTTACAATTGCAATATTGTATTATTTTAAATAATTTATTGCAGTATTACATAACTAAAATTTATACAAAGTGACTGGATGTTTGCGACAAATGAAAGTCTTTGACAACAGCAGTTTATCGTTCTGTGATGACATCTAGTGGTGAAACGGCACAACTACACGTTATGGTAAGGAACGGCACAATACACAAGCAAAACTACACTGAAACTGACAAAAAACTAAGTATTTTATTTCGATAAGACACTTGCATTTAAAAGGGCCAATCATAACATAAAAAAGACGTCTTAAATATATAAAAACATTTAATCTCCATAGACTATTATGAAAAAATGAGAACTGTTTGCACAAATATCTTTCTGTAGTATCATTAAAAACAAAACAAGTGTTCATTCTGAGACAACAAAAAGATGACATATTGTATGACAATGATATGCATATGTTAAAAAAATAACAGTACAAATACAAAAATGTATACAATATAATCAACACTACTTCAGTGGATCCTACTATTTACGATTTTTCTGTAATTGGTTGCAATATTGTGCATTTAAAACAAACTATTTTATTTTTAAATATGCATTTTTCTAAAAAAAAAAAAAAGCTTTTTTAAAATAATAATCTTTTCATACTAAACAAAAAGTAATAAAATATTACAAATAGAGTAAACATGAATCTATATCAATGCATAGGCCTTACAGGTGATTTCAGAAAGTGCTTACTAATAAAGACATACATTTTTATTTACAACCTTTATCATCGTCCTCATTTTTTCCCGTAAACTTGGGCAAAGTGTTTTAGAATATGGGCCACAGTTCAAGTTCACCCAAAGTAGAGTCAAGAGCAGCTGTATCTGTGGATTTCAATTCATATAACCTTGCTCCTCATCTGAAAGCAGCTCTCTGGATTTCTTTCTTTGTCTGTGATCTTTAGATTCTGAATGCGCTAAAGTCTATGCGAGTGAATGTTGTTGTACTCCTAAAGAAATGATGCTGACATTTAAAAGCATGGGAACATTTTGTACAGGCATTTGTCCATGCTATGGCATCAGTTTTTGAATTCGGAAATGATGTTTTGTAAAATCAAGTATTGTCATCTTTAACATTCTAAACATTTTAAGGTTTCATTAGTCCTTAAGATCAGTGTATCAAAAGATAAATTCCACCAGAGTTCAAGTTCAATGCTTAATTAATTTAAAAGTTTAAATAACCGAGAAAACCAACCAAAATCTTGTCATTTCTCTTTCATTAGATTGTCATGTTTCTTTTTAAATATGAATAAAATCATTACAAAACGGTTAACTAATCAAACAAATAAAAAAAAAAAAACAATTCAGCAAGTAAATAAAAAACATCAATATTAAAGCCATATTGCAAACATATAAACAAAATATAAAAACATAGAATGGTACTTTTTACAGTTTAAGCAAAGCCACTTTGTACTTCTAGTGAGTAAACATACCAGGATCTCACACGCAGGTGTCTAAGCAGCGGTAAACAGCATAATGGACTCGCCGGAGGGTTTCTCTGAAACGGACTCCAGATCTACAGTTGGGGTTATGGACTTCTTCAACCTCTGCAACAGAGATAAAGAGAGGCCCTGGGTTCATTCTGACACAGAGAAACAACACAAATATTGATATAGAGTGTATTTGTGCACTGAACATACCTGCAGCAGAGACCCTTCTGTGGTCCAAAGCTCATGTAGAGCACCCAGAGGAATCCAGATGATGGAGACGAGAGAGACGAACCAGCCCACCACCTCGGCCCACAGCGGGTATGTGTAGGACTTACCATATCGAGCCGGAGTATACTGAACAATACTGGAGATCAGAATACCCTGACGATAAACAGAGCAAAGCATTATATCCCATCTGAACAGACACACACCAGACTCTACTTCTATCAAAAATAAATGTATTTTCAATCGAATGATCCCATACATAAGGATGTGTCAATGTGGCAAAAAGTGAGTTCTGTCACTGATTTGACTTCAGTTCACTGCTAGTTACTGGAAAAAGGTACAATTACCATTTACTAGTGCCCCATTATGGATTTTTGAAAATGATCTTTCATGCAGGGTGTAACACAGCTCTAAGTGAACGAAAACATCCTGTAGAGTTTTAAATCTGGAAGTGCACGTGTATAAAGTTACTGTCTCTTAAGAGAAAGAGTCGACTCTAAATCATGTAAACAAGACGTTTAAATCATGCTGAGGTCAACATGAAACATTTGTATATTGCCCATCCACTCGAAATGAAAATGCATATTCATTCTTTGCCACTAGGTGTCGCTTTTGGAGAGGTTTCCCTGGTAACGGCTGTAAACCAAGCAGCACTGCACTTACAAACACAGCTTTTATCATGAAATGGAAATTAAATCAACCAATCAGACCAATCACCACACAGGGTTTGAAAAAAAGTATCGTATGGGCAAATAAAGTAAAAATAAATGCATATTATAAGACAATGAAAGTGTTTTTTTGACCTTGCATTCATGTCAACCTGTTGTTGGGGACTCCCGAAAGCAAAATATGATCGATTCATAACCCATAACAGGGGCACTTTAACAGGGATTGAGATTTGAGCTTATTTACCTCTGGAACAGATCTATAGTGTCATATGTTAGAAAACATATAGGTCATCCCAAAATTTTGCTCACCAGCACAAGCATGGGTGACAGGAACTGCCAGCAGACACGGAAGAAGAGGTTTGGTTTCTTCCCCAGCATATTCTCCACCATTATACTGAGCCGTCTAACTCCTGCATGTGTTTGTGTGTGTGTAAGAGAGCGAGAAAGTGATAAGATAATCATTCATCTCAATAGTAGCAATGCTTCAATGGCTGCGTCTGGTTTCTGTGATCTCGAAGTGCAGACTGAAGGAAGTGAAATTCACCAAATATGAGCGTGATGGCGAGCACCTCGAAGAAGGCCAGAAACATGAGAGACACCACGGCTGTGTAGTGATCCATCAGCTGAAACACATATATCCCGCCCTGCACACATGTACACACATGATGGTTTTTGTGATTTAGGGGGACTCTCCATAGGTGTAATGGTGTTTATACTGTACAAACTGTATGTGGTATTGTCCTACACTGACCCTACACCTAAACCTACCCCTTACAGGAAACTGTGCATTTTTAGATTTTCAAAAAAACACAATTTAGTATGTTTTTTAAGCCTTTTGAATTATGGGGACACCGAAAATGTCCTCATAAATCACCTTCATGTTGTAATACCTATCTCATTATGCAAATTTGTGTCCTCATAAACCACATAAACATGCACGCACACAATACTACTTCACTACCATCAAAATGAGGATTAGGTTTCATGTCATAATCAAAACAATGACTATACAGCAGATATATATGCAGTGTGATTTATTTAGATCATTTTTATCTATGGAAGAATTAAGAAATGGTGTCTAACTTATAGTAACTAAAATTTAGGTACGTTTGATTCATTTCAATTCAAACTGTACATTTCAATTAATCAAATTAATTTGAATTCATAATTCATTCGCTGCACTATATGCTATACACATTCATTTTTTTACATGTTGAATCAATTTATTAATAAGCTTTAAAATGTTTTTTATTTCAAAAATATACTGAAATAACAATACTGGAAAAAAAAACTGGGATATAATATACTTCATTCAATTGTGTTCCATGTGTCAAGTGCTATCAAATAAAATGTAATTGATCCAAGCACAACAGAATCTCAGCTATAACAACACAATGCTTGTTTATGAAGTGAAACTAGATTATATTTACCCTGGTAATGTGAGGAATCCCGAGCAGAAAGCCAACACTGCACACCGCCAGAACAATCAGTTCCTTCCTCTTAAACACTTGCAGGACTTTCTTGCCAAATCCATCCATGATGAAAGTTACAGCCACTTCCACCATAGCAAACTGCACAGTGTACATGCAAACATATGATAAGTCAAAATGCACAAACACATGTTTGTAGCTCTACTGAAAAACTGAAATATGTTTGTTGGAAATATATATATATTTAGCTATAAATCTATGATAGAATGATAAATGTAATGTTAATGTAATTGTAATTTTCTGCTAGATTTCCTGAATTTCTGCTCGTCAACAAACTTAGAGAACACACAAGGACAAAGAAGGACTGGGCCTACAGCTGCAGAAATGAACGATACAGATGAAAGAATATAAAACAGACAAATCTGCCATCTGTGGCCTACCAAATTTGACCAAGGCAGCATTATGTTTATATTTTGCACAGAAGACAACGGCAGACTGCACTGTGACAAAACTTATCCAATAAAGAATGCAAAACATAGTTGATTAGGAACAAATTTACACATGTGACCCTGGACCACAACACCAGTCATAATTAAGATTTATCTGAAAGCTGAATACATTTGCAAGGATATGACAATATTTGGCCGAGATACTATTCAACAGATTAAAATCTGGAATCTGAGAGGGTGCAAAAAAATATGAAAATACTGAAATGATTTTTACTAATGTCCTAAAGATTTTTGCATAAAAAAAAAAAAAAAAATCAATAATTCCGACCAACACAATGTAGTTTTGGCTATAAATATACACCAGCAACTGTTTTTGTGGTCCAGGGTCACATATAAGACGCTGATAAAGCACTAAAACCCACTGCAAATGTTAAATACATCACTTTAGCGAATACTGATAGAGAAAACTAGCATGTCCTGTGTGAACATCTTAGAGGGTAGCTACCTGCATTTTGTAGATATTAGACAGAAAGGAATTGAGCTAATAGGGATTGAAATTGTGTTTTGAGGCCTATTCTACCTGACTGTCCAATCCGAGACAGAGTAACATGATGAAAAACAAAGGAGCCCAGAGCTGAGAGACTGGCATAGTGGAGAAGACTTC
This sequence comes from Enteromius trimaculatus, assembly GCA_032361065.1. NCBI lineage: Eukaryota > Metazoa > Chordata > Actinopteri > Cypriniformes > Cyprinidae > Enteromius > Enteromius trimaculatus. Next base: position 2,605,242 of record JAUMHP010000046.1, read on the forward strand.
AGGATACACTACAAACACCAGACCAGGCCCTGCAAGAAAACACACACATCCACAATATCACTCTCACTGACACAGAGAAAGATCACACCTGTAGTTATGCCCACATGATCAACTAATTACTAAGATCTTGACTAACAAGGAGATCCAGATCCCAGGGATAGATTAGTATACTACGTTCCACTTGACACATTTTGTTAAAACATAAAAATGAAAGTGAGAATGACATTAAACTAAATGTTATGATGAGAATTACTCAGCAAAGCCACTGAACAACACAACTGTAATCACATTTCTTAGAAGAAGAGAGATGAAGGGTGACTGGTTGAAATCTTGATGATAAAGTGAACATAGTTGAGGCGGGGAAGAAATTAACTTATTAAATAAATAAATAAATAATACAAAATATAAATAAAAAACTCCATTCTCCAACAGTTTCAGAGTAGAGCCCTGCAAGGGCCTCAAATTTAGGCCCGAGCCCGGTCCTGGCCCGAAACGCTCTGGCCCGAGTCCGGCAGCTTATCAGAATTACCAGCCCGAGCCCGACCCGAGCCCTTTTTCCCCTTCTACCAAAATGTCTTATACTGCTGTTTCAGCAATTAACATAGTTCAGTTTTGAGAGTATTTTGTTCCATTTTTTATTAAGCTAATTTTTTTATACATTTTTTGTTCATTAAATATACGTTTGTTAAAGTACCAATCGGCCTGCAACTGATCATAAAGTATGACAGATCAATTTATCCTTCTCAAATCATCACCACTTGCCTTAAAAGAAATCCATAGACATGCTAAAACTAATAATACGTCATTCAGAACTGTAAAGGGTCTACTTTTATTTGTGTGCACTGACAGTTAACATGATTTTATAAAAACAAAGAAAACAAGCGCGTTCTGCCTTCTCGTATTGAACAGAATCGCTTCACACAAATGAACCGAAACTGGTAAATATATCTATAGAAACTTTAAATTACCACTTAACCAAAAAAAATAATAAAAAATGAGGAGATGGAGAATCAGAAAATTCATCTTTGTGACACGGACTTGTTTATGAGTAAATAATTGAAATGTCTTCCTATTGTTTTCCCCCCGACACATTCATGATAATTACTTTTGCTGGGGCCTTGTGGCAAGATTATTGCATGTATGTGAATGCAGAACTCTTCAGCAGCGCTGAAGCGGGACAATAAACACCCTTTTACAGTAGCTGCAGAGCGCGGTCTCGTGTTGCCGCAATCTTTTAATCACTAATTGATGGATGTCTAAATATAAAAATAAGGAGAAGCTTAAAACAGGCCCGAGGCCCGGTCTGCGTCTGAACTATGACGTCAAAATTGGCCCCAAGCCCAGTCCGAGGGCAAAAAAAAGTCGGAGCCCATTGGGCCCAGGCCTAAATGCAGGGCTCTATTTCAGAGGGCAACAGCATCTCTGTGTGCTCCTTGATGTCTCAAATTTTAACATATTTTACTAAACTGCCTTTAAAAACAAAAAATATTATGCTGTGGCGTTCTATTGAGGGCAGCTCAACTCAAGGACACGCTCGTTGTTTTTTGTTCTCACACTGTTCTACTCAGACTACCTTGGTACATTTCTTCCTGATTCTGTTTCTTCCATGAATAGCCCCTCTTATTCTTTTTCTCTGGCCTAATCCTATCCACCCTTCACCTCCTCTCACACTTATCCTCTCTCTGGGCGATACGGAACAAAAACAATTCATTTATTATCTTGCTTCATTTCAACTTCTGAAGCTGGAATTTTCCCTTGCATGGTGTTGACATTGACTTCCTTCAGCCCGTTCTCTGTGCATGAAACTAGTGCATATGTACAGCAATGTCCATATTCATAAGTTATAGCAGTATTTACATTGCCTGCTCTGTTCTGTGTAGGTTAATTAGGATTTGCAAGTTAATGTGATCGCCTTAGTCAGTGCATTAGATTTCCCAACGATCAGCAAAGAGCACATAAGAAAGATAACGGAGAGCCTTTGCAATCCTTTAATCCTTAAACTAAATTGAGATTTAATGGCCGTACTGAGACACAGCAAGAAAACCAGACAGTAAAAGTGGTTTCACCAAACAGTGTATTTCCTACTTATCAACAAACCTTGAAACGCACAAGGACAGGGGAGGACTAGATTCACAGCTGCAGAGACTGATAGGATGGAGAAAAGGAAAACAAACTTACCATCCGTGGCAATGTCATCTACAGGTAGGTTGTGAATGTGAGCCATGTACCCAATGGCAGAGAAAATAACAAACCCGGCCATGATACTAGTGGCTGAATTAGCCAGAGAGACTATAAATGTGTCCCTGGAAAATGAAAGGTAAAGAGTGAAGAGAATGAATCATGCTTTCCTGAACATAACAGACCCGCTTATCTCTGATCATTGTAATAAACTCAAAAGCAAATAAAAAGCAAGATTATAGTTTGAAAGCTATTTTAATTTAAAAAGTGTTTAAAAGTTTTGTATTCACATACTTTTATTTCAATTAAATAAGCTTTTAAATTGTAAAATCAGCATTTGGTACACCACCACCCTGTTTCATTAAACACCGTCACTGATTTATTGCTCACCTGAGGATGTTGTTGTTGAACTTGTTGTAACTTGCCATAGATATCATAGAACCAAAGGAGATGCCGATGGAGTTAAAGATCTGAGCAGCAGCATTGACCCACACCTACAACACATGATTATCAGAGTTTGATTGTTGTCCTTTCTCTATTATATATATATATAAAACCCTGGACACACTCAATCCAGAAGAACTGTGGCCACATCTCCAAGATGCTTAAAAAAACCTACCTGCAAAGCTATAGTACTGTTCAAAATTTTAAACACTTGTGTAAAAATGCTGTAAAATGAGGAAATAATTAATAGATTTAATTTATCAATGCACTTCTATTGACTAAATCAAATGAATATTTTGTATTTCAGCTTTTGGTAAACCAGCTTCTTTTCCGAGGTACACCTGCACATAGTTTTTCAGGTAGCTTTCCAGGTAGGTTTTTTGAAGCAGCTTGGAGACGTTAAAAAAAAAAATCTAAATGCTGAGAAGCTGTCCATATGAGGTTCTTAGTCAATTCATATATTTACAGTAGGATATTTACAGCATATCTTCATAGAACATCATCTTTATTTAATGTCTTAATGACTTTTAGAATAAAAGAAAAATCCTTCATTTTGATCCATACAATGAATTTTTGGCTATTGCTATAAATATACCCTCTATACTTGTGTTTTAATAAAATATCAACAGGATATTTAATCTTTGCTTTATTATACTGAATTACCAATACCGGAAAATATGCGTCATGAAAAATAAAGGACCAGTGGTTTTTTTACATGAAGCATGGGTGATTAGAAGATTTTCTGGTGTTAAAGTTATTATTTCAAACCTACTCCAGACCTGTTGATTAACTTCACCAAGTGATAATTACTTGGTGATTATCCCACAGCAATGCTGTTGTTTAGCAGTGGTACTACAGTAATGATGTGGTAGCATGTAAACAGCTTCTATTTTGTTCTTAACACTATGTGACTTCATGAATGTTTTTTTTTGTTTTTACAAATGATCTCACCTGGACTTCCAAGAGTTTACTCCAGTTTGGCATGAGGAAGAAGAGAATACCATCTTTTGCTCCAGGCAACTGGACATTATTGATCAGCAACGCAAACAGTATGAAATAAGGGAACGTGGCAGTAAAGTACACAACCTATGGACAGACAGATTTGTATTTGTGATAACAAGGCATACACACATGCATACGCATTATGTACGCCTAAACAGATTTGATATATGCTAAAAATGGTTATATTTACAGTTGACATACTAAGCCTTATTGTATATAAACATATTGTTTTTATTATATAACTATGTATTTGTAGTTAAATATGCCATTGTGTCCCATATCACAGCCTTAATTTAGATAATGCAAACACAACAAATGTACAAATGATGTGGAATTTGACTTCTGACCTTTCCAGTGGATTTGACTCCTTTAAAGATACAGAAATAAACAATGGCCCAGGCCAGGACTAGAAGACCAAACAGTTCCCAACGAATCCCTCCAGCATGCTCAATCCCTTTGGTCATTTCTAAAACTTTATGACTGAGGGGGGTTACATAAAAATAACATCATCATTTTACAAAGCAAAAATCACACAACAGAGCAAATCTATATGAGTATCAGAAAAACTCATTAACTGTTAACCGTTCATTAAAACAGTAACACTTTACAATAAAGTGTTTACATTAGTTTTCACACAATTACTTAAAGAATTAATATGCTGGGATATTTGAAAACAGATGCAATCACTGAAGGAGTTTGAAAAGATTCATCTTTACCATATTTGTTTAACGACTCCCAAACAATTTGTTGAACAAATAAGGCAAAAAATAAATGCATATTATAAGAAAATGAAAGTGTTTTTTCACAACCTGTTGTGTGGGACTCCCAAAACCAAGATATAAACCTTCCGTAACCAATAATAGGGAAACTTTAAGTTTAATAAATGCTGCAAAAGTATCGCTCATTCATAGTATTCATTCATACTAATGTAGTTAACTAATGTTACCTAATAAACCTTATTGTAAAGTGTTACCAAAAAAAGCTTCATTAATGCCTATAATCTCATAGGACATTCACTAACAGGCCTACTACACATAATGAGACAGCACTCTTTCCAAAAACTTCTCCAAATGTTTAATTTACACTGATTACGGGAAATTCAACAATACAGAGTGATACACAGCTATAAACCATCTCTGACAAAAATCCAAGCATTCTAACCAAATATGGCATAAACATTAAAGACTGTAAACAAATCAGTTACTCACTCAAAGAACTGTTGACTGGCTGACTGCAGGTGCGTGGCATTGCCTGGAAATCCAGTGGAACAGTTTCCACCTGCATTCCATGTGTTGTTGCAGGACTGCCAAGGCAACGAGGGGCTGAACGAGTGAAGCAGGTAGTAGAGAGCCCAGGTCATGAGCACATTGTAGTAGGTGCAGAGCACGTAAGAAATCACCACTGTGGCAAGCCCCACGCCTGAGGACAGACAAAGAAAGAATCAGACACCAGGAGGTGTTTCCTGTCACCCTGTGCAAGCCTTTCACTGCTGAGCAGACTCACATTGGAACAGCGCCTAGGGCTCTTCAGAGGTTCTGAAATGTTGAGTTTTTGTTTTAGAAGAAAAAGAATAAACCCGTCGACCTCTAGAAGCACATTTTAAATTTAATACACCAGTTCCAAAAGAACAACTCAAATCTGATGATTTAGTTCAAGATATTAAGAAGGCTCTATCTGAAACCATTTCTAAACATGTGTGAACTTTTCATCAGTTGCTCATGATTCTTCTGTTATCCCTTTTTTATTGAATATTTTTGGTGGCTGGCCAAAACAACTGGGGCTAATATATATATAAATTTATTGAGGATTGCATGAATGAATCCATTAAGGCTGTATAATGCTATGCTAAACTGTAGATTTCACATTTTAAAGTTGCACAAGGCCCACACAAACATGTTTACATGTGATAGTTATTGGCTTGATAATGTACGGCATTAGTGTGTCTCAGAATTTTGACCTTTTTAAAAGAATTAGTTTGCTTGTTACCAGTTATTTGTACTTTATGCCAGTGATCCTTAACTGGTGTTACTTCAGTTTACAGAAATTATAAATGCATTATATATAAGTTATGTGTGTGTGTGACAAAAATCATATTTGTGATTATTAATTTACATCACAGTTTACATTGAATGATGTTTATACCATTGCTTAAAGCAAATGCATGCCATATTTATTAATGAAAATGATAAATAATAATGGTTTCTTCTTTAAATAAAAAAGTACAAATATGCAGAGTATTATAATGCTATATTACAACTAAAATTAAAATGAATGCAAAAACCCTAGTAGAAAGAAAAGAACACATCTTTACACACACACACACACACACGATGGGATGTCACACAACATGTTGATATCTGTCATTGCCTAGTATTCACAGAGTGACTGATATAACAAAGTATTTCTAAATTAATTTGCATGCACTGCCTTTAACATAAACAACAAAAGCTGAGAACCACTTGCTTACACAATAGCAGCTCTGTTTCTCAATGATTTCAAATATGAATCACATCCTGGAAAACAGGAAACAGGACTCTTTGCAACCCATAGAATATGCTTTCTTCAGGCATGTTTTACTTGCCAGATCAAACTGTTTTGGATTCAATAATTGAGTTGTTGATAATCAGTGTGATTAGTGTGTTAGCTTGTAATGCATCATTGTAAGAGGATGACAATGCAAAGATAACCAATGTGATTTGCTTCCATGTTTTGATGCCCACTTTTAATCCATGAATTAGCTATTGTGACTCTTAGTGGATCTTTGCATTATTTTGTATCCCTTTCCCACCGTCTAAATGGAATGTTCTCTAGTTGTTATAGGCCTGAATAGTAGAAAGCTCTAAAAACAGGAATGTTGTTGTTGGCACGCTCCTTGCTGCCCCCTAAGGTCACCCAGATTCCCCCAGTAGCTTTTGGTCTCCTGAACTTAAGCCTAAATGAATCCACTGCTTCAGCAAAACTATAGACCAGAGGTATTATTGGATCATTGGATGCTCTACTGGAAATCCAGAATCAACAGTCAATCTAAACTATTTTGTTTTTGCACGACCATGGTTACTATCCACAGCACGTAACGTTATTGTAAACTTTGTGTTGCTCTGATTTTATTTCATAAACAAATCTGTTGAAGTTATTAAAATGTTTGTATGCATTCCTACAGTAATTAAGAACAAAAACGACATCATGGGAAACACAGCTTGGCTTGTAAATATTCATACATTTAATTTTAAGTGAGTAAACCCCAAAATCCATTTTATAATTATTTTCTAATAGAGAACAAATGGGCACCAAACAATTCTTTGGTTTATAGATGCTGGCTTCATTATCAGCCACAGCGGTAATGCAAATGTACTTTAAACTGAACGAACAGACAGTAAGGCAGTCTTTGCATGTAAAAACCAGATCAGTTGCATTAATTTAGTTTTTGTGATAAATACTACACCCAGCAGGTATTTGTGCACAATAGGAAATGTATTTAGACAGGGAGAAAGGCCTTTTGGCCAACTGCCACACAAGTTTACTAGTTCAGTTAGAAAGAGATTTTTCATCTGTTTGCTTGTGCAGAAAATAACCCACAGAATTTATCTTCTCTAATGCAGCTCATCCCACCTGTTGCACATTTTGAGAATCATATTAGTGTTGTATGACTAAACAAATGCATGCACACTCTCTCTCTATCATTCCTGTTAAGTGCACAAGTCATTCTAAATGTCTTATTCTATTACTGAATGATGCCACTTTGACCTTGGAACATTTTTAAGTCCCGCAACCCTGATGTAAACACCAGTTAAAAGACTAACCCGGTAGGAAATGATTACCCCAGAGACAGAAAGGTTACTTTGGTGTGAGGTTACTCTACTGAGCATACCAAGAAACATAATGCAAGGGTAAAAGGAGGAGCTTTATAACAAAGGAGAGCCACTGAACAGCCCAGTACTCACTTTTTTGGTGGATTGTCAGAACATCACAAAGAATGTGACATAAGGGTACATTACAGTCAAAAGAGAATATACAGAAAGAACTACCTGCTTTAGTCCCTCTGCTAGCAAGGAGCCATAATCGGCTGAAATGAGCGCTATATCAAGGGACGGACCCAAAAGATTTGACCGGGTAGACTATCTCTGTCTTTGAGGAAAGAAGTCCTTCGTTAGCAGGTGAAAGAATGTCAAATTTAAAAAAGGAAAGAAACCCAAATGACAAACAGTGATGGCTGAAGATCTTTAGGTTGTCACTCACTTTGGTTACAAACAGGTTGCCCATAATTTACTACTTTACAACTGTTTGGTAATGATAATAATTAGTGAAAAATTATATAGATGCCAATATGTTTGTTTTTAATATTTAATGGCATCACAATTAAATAAAAACCTGTAAGTAAATAAACAAACAAAAATATTAATTTACAAATCTCTTGGCTCAGGTTTGATTTCATTCACAGATTTAAAAATAGTTAACTCTCTGAAGACTGTAGCTGTAGCTAATGTTAATGTATTTGTGGAATAGATCTCATATGAAAATTTAGGTACTGTAAAGTGAGAGGTAATAAGCTAAAAGACAGTAGAGATCAGCCATCACCAGATCGTTAGAGATCAAGTGTCATATAATTGCAGGTCCATACATTTTATAAGAAAAATCCTATATAAAAGGAAAAAGATAAGCTTTGCAGTCAGTATTCATGCTTGAACTGCCATGTCGAAGCACAGAGATGAGATCATTCACAAACATAGTCCAGCAAAATGATAACGAGGTGCATTACTTAAAATGACTAACTTTGAGCATTTTCATAAAATAAGTATTTTACGGTAACGCTTTTCAATAACTGTATGCAAAGAGGCAAACTTCAGTGATATATGAGGAGCATTCACCTTTGTTGACACAGTAACCAACAGGAAAAATGCAGGAGATTAATAATCACTGATAAGCAAAGAAAAAACAAAAAATATCAAAGTGCACGGCAGGCAAAGCCACCCAGAGGTTTTACAGGAAATATCTAAAAATCTATTTTTAAATCATTTATTCCTTGAACTCATTTGATGTCATTGAACAGCGGTAAGAGAAAAACAGGAGGGTACTCGTGTGATTGAAAAAACGGGAATGTCCCATACAACATATGAAATACAATACCAGGCATTTTCTTGGACTATGTTTGGATGAAAGAATTGAACACAGGAGATGTGAGGGATTAGGGCACAAGAACACTCACCTTTGAAGAGGGGACATATTTTAGCCAGAGCGTGGACCGGCCCCAGACAGGTGTACTGCCCAACGGTGAACTCCATGAACAGCAGTGGGATACCACAGAGAAACAACATGACCAAGTAGGGAATCAAGAAGGCACCTGGAACAAGCCAAAGATAGGAAAATCAAACACGAGACGATAACAATAACTGATTTTTTACTGAACTGCAACTATTTTCTTGCAACTCATATTAATGCAAATTTAGCAAGAAAAGAGGAAGTGTCTTTCAGGAAAACAAGATGATTTATTTGAATGCTCTAAATGGTCTTGCCACAAATTTATTCCCTTTGACTTCTAAAAATTTTTTACGATTTAACAAAAAATGAATGGTTTTACTGTGTATGAAAACATAGGTGCAGGAAGATACCATTCATCTGGACAATACGTATATGCACAGTACAAACTAATACTATATGGATGGATAGATATAAACATAAAGTAATAGAAAGCAGGTTATCTGCTGTGAACTTTGTGACAACTGTCCTATAAAACATGTTTACCTAGAACATCACAGATCACTGCTTACAGTTTTTTTATTATTGCTCATGGAACAGTATAAATCACATTTTAAACTCTTTAAATCATTTTGACATGCATCTGTAACATCTTTTTTAAACTTTGAAAATACTGTAACTGTATATGGAATTTTGCCAAACCATAAGATCATTTCACAGTTGATAAATATTCATGCCAACCACAACCCTTCTAACTCCTATGGTTTAAGTCAATTATTAACAAAGGTAAACGGTCAAAAGAACAGTCAAAAAATAGGCAGAACCAGCGATCAAACAAAGTATTGTGTGAGAAAACATATCCAATGGCATAAACTTCTGGAGTTACCAGTTACATCTTATAGTTACACAACCGCTGCAACCCTAGCTTCACATAAATAAAAAAAAATAGAAATAAAATAAACAAAATAACTGTAATAAATAACTCAAAAATGCATCTTGAAAATATAGGTCATGAAAATAATTTATACACTCTTGCACAAATATTTACATTTTATACACTCTAAAGAGGTGGCAAAATAAAATTAAACGATTAAAATTAAATGATTAATTACAACACTCATGTACAAACAAATTATATAGGCTAAATACAAACATACATGCATATGTATATATGTGTGTATGGTTGTTTTTTTTGTTTTTTTTCAAATATCATTTGTGGTCAGTGGTATGTGACATACTTTTTATTATTAGAATTACTATTATTGCTACAAATAATAATAACCTTGATACACAGTCATGTATAAAGGGTTCTTCTCTTTTATGGTTGTGTCATATGACAACAAAATGGCTTCTTGCATGTTGATGTTGGTCACAATGACAAATAAATGTTTTAATGTTTAGCCTATATATATTTTTTTCTTTTAAATATAGACCTTATATTAAAAACTGCATTGCATTTGCATCTCTCGCTAACATAATCTTCGGAGACAAATGCACGTACAGTAGCTTGGTTAGTATACCTACTGTACGCATATTTAATACACCGATGAAAACTATTATGGTTACCATGTCAAATTCTGTAAGGGCTAGTAATAAGATATATAATAGGAAGCATGCACCAGAGCGGCTCTGCGGTGTTCAGAGAGAGGAGCAGCAGGACGCTTACCTCCTCCGCTCCTGTAGCACAAGTACGGAAAGCGCCACACGTTTCCCAAACCCACAGCATAACCGACGGAGGCGAGCACGAACTCCAGGCGCCGACCCCACGTTTCTCTCGGCTCCGGTGACTGGAGATCATCCTTCATCACCAGCCTCATGGCTCCATCACAGGCGAGCTCTACCTCCTGTTTTTCCTCAAGCTGCGGCAATGCCAACTTACTACACGTGCTCTCGGTTTTATTATCAGCTCCTACTCCCATCATTACAAGCTGAATAAAGCGAACTATGTCTCAACAATAGAATCGAATACAACACATACATTAACTTCTGAAAATATACAATTTTATACAGCCTTTTAATTTAAACAATTATATGCTGCATTACATTACACTTTCATTTCTTTATTAAAAGAGATGGTGCCGAATATATTACCAATTATAAAACAACGAGATACCGCGTTGTCTTAAATAGTTCCTAATACATAACAGGCACAAGTTATACCAGCTTATATAGCTCAGTTACACAATTTTTAAGTCCAGCCCCTTATAAACTATAGTTTCTTATGTTACATAGTTGCCCCGATACTGGCCCCGCCCTTTACGTGACGTAAGTAGGCTGTGAAAGCGCGCCGGTGGCTCACGTGCGAGTCAAATATATTACCAACTTGAAACATTATAAACTGGTGGTGATGATGAAACATTTAATCGTGATATTAAACGGTATGTTTGATTTCTGGACTCCCAGTTTGAGGATTTATACTGACCATATTGTAGATGTACAATATAGCAGTAGCCTATAGGCTATGTAATTTAATACAAATTCAGCTGGTTAGAGGTTTAGGTTTACACGCGTCATCCTCTTCTTTCATGTACCGAGTTAAAGCACTTATAGGATGGTGTTAACGATTCATCATGAGTTTGCAGAAATGAGAAGGAAGGTCAGTGCCTTTAGGCAAATGATAGGAAGAAAGGCGGGACTTTAAAAAGTAAACCCACCCACGAATGCATCTGTTCATACATTGTTTTACTAAAGAAGCCCTGCGTTCATCTTTGGGTTTTAGGTAACATATAAGGTCTATATATATATATATAATTTTATTTTTTTCTGTGAAACAAAATTAGGTATCCAGTTATTATAGTGACCATAAATAGTAACTGTGACATAAATTATAAAACAAGTATGAAAGAAAGTTAGGGTATTAGGTCTTTATTATTTAAATAAAAATTTCATACATAATTTGTACAAAGGGGCTTAAAAGCATTTTGCTTGATAAAATACAGCAAAAATGAAACGGAATGAGACAGCAGGGCGTTTTCTTGCACTCGTTATTTTCCTCCTCTTGTCCATTCAAGCACAAACCCAAAATACGCCTCTGCTGGCTGTCACAGATACCAGTGTTATTTAGGAAAGTAGTAGTATAACGTTACATGGCAGTTACCACACATTGTATTTTTTTTTTCTTTTCCTTGAAGAGATGCAGACACACCAGGGGTGGAAAACGTGACAAAGATATGACCTCCAAACCCTTTTTAAAAAAAGTATTACTCCCCATTAAAAAAAGAAGAAGAAGAAAACAACTTTGTTCACTTGGACATCGCTGTCCTCATTTTAATGCATTGTTTTTTATTTTCCCTTTGTCTTCTCTGTTCTGCATCTTCGAACGTCTACCTAGCTGTGTTAATTTAGGTCATCTGTGTGACAGTAATGTCGAAGGTACTCCTTAATTAAAATAAATACAATTTTAACTCATTTAAAATGCTAAGCAAAAGTGACTTAAAATGATGATTTGTTTTAATAAGCTTGATTATTTACAACGTTTTGGCGAAATGGCGCCCCCTATCCACTGCATACAACGCCACCTAGCTGTGTCAACCAAAGATGTACAAACAACATGTATTCCTGTGGGTGAAAAATAATAGTATATATTCGAGTCACGGCTTAAAAGCAATCTGCAAAATAAGGCCTACCTAATGTTTTGGCTGTTAGAATTGCTTTATTTCTTTTTTTATCCTGGTTTGGATATATAGCCTTTTAAATTGATAGATTAATTTTATTCAAAGCAGTGTTTAAGCAAAAGAAAAGCATCAATGCAATACCATGGAAATGCATTTCTGTTCTTTTACAGAGCTGTTGCTTTTTATACAGTATTGCAAATAAGTAATAAGCTATTGCTGAATTTTGGGCTATTGAGTGTTTTTTTTGGTTTTTTTTTTACATTTTGCCTTGAATTATTGGCAGCTGCATACATTTTGGCACAGGTGTGGAATTGTACCCATTTCCTTTAATAATTCTGTTTTGCACTAGGCATAAAAATTGTGTCCTTTGGACAAAAATGTCCCCACTGAAACCCAACTAAACTGCTATTTTTAATCACATGACCATTCTTTCATTCTGTTGGCAACGCTTCTAAATAAATTGTTTTACTATTTTTCTTTTTTTACCTTTTATTCAGGTTTGGTCTGAGCAAATGCTTGCGTTATTCTTGTTTTCTTATTATAGAGCGGACTGCATAAATAATGCAGCTATAATTGCGTGGGTGTGTTGGTATAGATGTCAGAGTGTGGTTTGTATGTGTGTGTGCTTGCAATATTTGAGAGAGAAAAACTACAAATTGCAAATCCAATCACTGTGTGCTCCAGCGGAGTTTTGCTGGCATCTAATGGGAAAAAATTATACTGCGCCAGAACAGAAAATCTTACTGAAAGCTCTCAAAAAAGTCACTCAAGATGGATGACGTAGACTCAGACAAGCGTAGAAGATCCTAATGAAGCTTTATTTACAATGCAGTGTGGTCAGAACAGACAAGGTCCAAATACCATGCAGCAAACAGATATATCCAAGGACGAGACAGAATTGTAATTCAGCATGCAAGCAATAGTCAGGGCAGGCAGTGAAACATTCAAAAAACACAGGTAACAGTCCAGGGTCAAAAAATCCAATTGGGCAACCCAAAGTAACAAATGAAACAAGACAATGAAAACAAGGAAATGCTATGGCAATGGTAATGATACAGTATGAATCTATACAGCTTACACACATGTGCAGCAGGACACAGCATGTATGTCTAAATGACTTTGGGGTTCTATATGTGTATATACAGTATACTGTATGTTTGTCTTATGACAATGAACAATACATTTGTCAGTTCCTTTGTGATGGTCTTAAACAAAAGCAAACAGTCCAATCCTGATCCTCTGAGAGAGCATCCTCTGACCTGTTTTCCGCACTCTTTCATCTATGGACAATGGACATCATCATCATCATCATCACCATCTCATTTTCAGCAATCTCATTCTGACATTCACTTTATGAGCAAAGGGTGGCAAACCAAGAAAGCCTTTTGACCTTTCAGACACATTGTTCGGATTAGCTGTTTTTACATTTAGTCAAATACACTGGGAGGGGTTCAGCATGCTCCAGAAGACGAGTGAAACATGCTGCACAGATTCTTACTTTAAGGTAGACAGGTACTGTAGAGGACACTGTCAGGAGTGCGACTCACACAATGACCTGAAAAAACTGAAATAACCTCTATCCATTTACATTTATTCATTTGGCATTTTTCTCCAAGGCAACTTCCAATTGAGGAATACAAAAAGAGATATATCATAAGATGGCAATAAACATAAGAAGTGCCCTTTATACAAGGTTTCAGTTGTCATTCATAGTCAAAGTTATTTTAATGATATTAAGAGAACAGAAAAAGTGAGGCTATCCAGTTCTGAATCATACATGAGCTCCCTCTACTGCCTAGAATACGGTCCAGATAAGAAAATAATAAAAATAAATACACAAAAACTTTAATAGAGTTATATGAAAATTGTTTCAGATATCACACATAATATAATATTAGCAGATTATACATGCATGTCATTTTTTAGATTCTGTTAATAAAATGAATGATTGAGTAGATGATTGACTTAATGATTGAGTAGTTGGAATGCAAGAACCGTCCTGTAGCTTAATCCAAAAGAAATTAAAACATCATGTTTAAAGACTGTTGGGCAGTTTTAAGAAACTAGACGTTTAAGATGGAAGTAGAGTGCAGTCAAAATGATAAATAAATGTAAATATGAATTTACATAACTTTGAACATTAATATCCAGTGGTTTGAGAATTTGAATAGTCTATGCACTTAAACAATGCAAGTATTACTGGCAGCTGGATGCCAGTAACTTACTGTAGATTTAAATTTATGTTGTTTATGGGCGAGATTTGTTCAAAGATAAATGAACATTACACATTAAAGTCTTTATCTTTACAGGAATAAAATAAAATAACAGCCTCTCATTTCTGGGAACCAATAAAAACAGAAAAAGGTTGATGAGGATTTCTGGTTCCCAGAATGCTTTGCATGAGGCAGTTTTTAATAGTTTTATTCTGTAAAGATAAATACTTTTTAATGTTTAATGTTAATTTATCTTTGAATAAACTGTTGCCAATAAATATGATAAATATAAATTTACAGTAAGTTACTGGCATCTAGCTGCATAATTACAGCAAATCTTTTTACAGTGAACTCAAGGCATTATTGCACGATTCTCAGACTGCCACACTGGCCGAAACCTTTTCTATTCTATTGTGTACTTAAGGAACCACATTTTTAAGTGCCTCAAATCCAACCAAAAAAACAAGTTGCAAAAGCACTTATGGCTTTGACTTTTTGACCATTTTTGACACTCTTTACATTTTTCAGTGGAACTCAGAAGTGGTATTGTTACAGACTCAAAATATCTTTTTTTGTCACACAGGTATAGAAAGACAAGGGTGAGTGATTTTTATTTGTTGGTGGACTATAGGCGTACCTTTAGGGACTTTATCTTTAGTGCACAGTGAGTTAACAATTGGGGAGTATGCAGTCGTAAAAAAAGAGCAATACATCAACTACCTTTTCAACAGTAAAGATGTCATATCCGCTGTATTGAGAATCTATATAAGTAAAAGAAAATCTATAATAATAAATAATCATTTTGATTATATTTACACTGTTTCAGTTATTGTAACAAACCTGTAAAACAGATCAAAACTGTGCACAGTGTCATAGTGAAATAGAGAAGGTCCCTTCTTAGAATGGTGCCATGAAGTGAAGAACAGTCAAGTGTTAATTTTACGAAATTGAGATTTATACATGTTCTGAAAGCTGAATAAATAAGTTTCCCATTGATGTATGATTTGTTAGGATAGGGCAATATTTGACCGAGATACAGTATGCAAATCTAGAATCTGGGGGTACAGAAAAATCTAAATGCTGAGAAAATCACCTTTAAAGTTGTCCAAATGAAGATATTATCAATGCATATTACTAAATTTTAATATATTTACGGTAAGAAATTGACCTAATATCTTCATGGAACATGATCTGTACTTACTATCCTAAAGAAAAAATCATTTTAACCCATACAATGTATTTTTGGCTATTGCTACAAACGAGCAACTTAAGATTGGTTTTAGAGTGTCTTTTTTTAACATCAAGATTTGTACCAGATTAGAGTGAAACAGACAAA
Source organism: Enteromius trimaculatus (assembly GCA_032361065.1). Taxonomy (NCBI): domain Eukaryota; kingdom Metazoa; phylum Chordata; class Actinopteri; order Cypriniformes; family Cyprinidae; genus Enteromius; species Enteromius trimaculatus. The sequence continues at coordinate 2,621,222 of JAUMHP010000046.1, forward strand.
CCTGTTAATTGCCTAGAGAAGGGGGTGTCCATCTATTTTAGATCATATTAACTTCAAATTCGTCTGCGAATAAACACTTTTTTTTAATGAGTGCTTATGGGTTTCGTCATTGAACACTGAATAACGCAGGCAGAATTAGAACTGAAAGAATACGCTTCGTGAGCG
>JAUMHP010000046.1:2629167-2641473 GCA_032361065.1 Enteromius trimaculatus
TGAGAATGGCTTGATTTCAGAAGGGGCAACTTATTTTTATTAAATTAAAAGAAAACTACTGGTGGATCTTTATCATTTCAGTCCAAACAGCCTGTGAAAGTGCATGTAACATGAAATTCCAGGGATGAGGTGAACACGTCAAATAGCTAAAGCAGTCACATGCTTTGGGAATGTTTATGGCCCAACAAAGCCGCAATCCTCACTTGTTAAACATCTCAGTCACTCAGCTTCCTTCTCTTTCATGGAGAGCTGATTTCAGATAAGTTGCTGAACGGAATGTCTACAAACAGAATGTTTCGCTTACAGACTTTTCCACTCTTGTTCCTCCAGGTGTTCTGTGTGCTTTGATCTCCTGACAAACTGGTACTTTGAGAAAGAGGGGAAGCTGTACTGTCACAAACACTACTGCGAGAAGTTTGGGGAGCTGTGCCATGGCTGTTCGCTGCTTATGACTGGACCTGCTATGGTAAGACTAAATAAAAAATAAAAAAAACACTGACAGAGTGAAGAAACTGATTACCAGCAGAAGACAAAGAAGATTTCACAAGACAAATGCTAACCTGTGCAAGAACCACTCAGATAACATGCCATTGTCTCATTCAGTAAATATTTACATGGCTAAAACAAGAGGTCTAATATGAAGGCAGGCAAAAGTCAATATGTGCAGATGTTTTTCATGTTACCAAAGAGGTCACTGATAAGGTAAACTTTCTTTTCCACTCCTATTGTGAGCAAATGAATCACATTTGAGTGACGCTTGTGGGAGGAAAGATATAAGAAACGCAAAGCTTAAATCTCTCCTTACGTCAGCGTTACGAAATCTCCTCACAGCTGTCTCACAAATGACCAAAGCCCTGCTATATTTGTTCCATCATCACTACTACAGTGTAGTATGAAAGGTAATATAGTAATGTATGATTATCCAAACTGTCATCAGATTAGCTGAGCTCATACTGAACTGATGTGTGACTGATTGTTTTGCCGACTTGATGGGATGATTCACCCAACATGACAATCCTTTCACTATTTACCCACCCTCATGTTGTTTTACAACACAAGAAAGATGCTTCTGTGGATTTCATCCATATGAAAATCAATTGAACCTAAAACTTTAAGCTCCAAAAAGGATGTAAATGTAGTTTAAAAGACGTCCTTTCAAACAAATATCAGTCCAGATTCCAGACTACAATAATACAGCAACAAAAACCTTAAACTTCAAACATCATTACAGGTTTGAGTGCCATGTTTGGTTTAGTTATTGTGTGTGCTGATCAGTGTTTTGATTCTGTTCCTCGTACGACATGATTGTGAATATCTGTTCATTTGTATGGATTTATTTTGAGCTTTATGTCCTTTTGATAGCTTAAAATCATTGGTCCCCATGACTCACTAATATTGACGGCTATATTATCCAAATATTTGTGTTTCTTATAGGATATATAATTGTTAATATTCTTATGTGTCAAGAAAAACTTGAATCATAGCTGTCTTTGAATCATAAATCACTTGAATCATATCTCTGTCTTGATTTCAGACTAGCTGTTACTGCTGACTTTTATAAATGATCTCATTCCTGTGAAGGAGGGTGACTGATCTGAAAGCTGGAATGGCCTCAGTGTTGTGTGCTGTTTCATCATGCGTCTGGAATGCCTGTGCATTGGCTTAATGAGGAGCTTTGTAGTTATGAAGCTAATAGAAGTTGCAGCGATATGTAAGAGAGACTTATATCTCTAAGGAAAACACATCACTGCTCAGAAAACAGGTAGTTTTTAAATGGGTCGAGGGAGAAAAGTGGGAGAAAGAAGAGAATTTGCCAGCGAGCAAAACTCATAATAGGCCTTTTCTGTTTGGGCTCGGATTGACGGATGCCAAGTATTTCTGGTCGGGGTGTGTTGCCAGTTGTGGGCTCAGAGGCACAAGCAGCAGGGTATCAGAATCTCTGAAAGACAGGCAGGGAGAAAACACATCCTCACAGCTGAAGGGCTTGTTTGAATGTGTTTGTGCCTTTGTACATAGACCATCCATGGTAATGAAAACTACCAGTTACTTGCTAACTATTCAGTTCAGTTGAGTTTCTACCCTCGAACCTTCCTCTTGGAGTTACTTTTAAGATTCTAAACCTGATGTGATAGTTCTTCATGTTGAGTTATTTTTTTTAATCCGTTCTGTGTTCAGCTAGCCATGGTGATATGACTCCTTGAGTCCTAAGGGAGGGGTGGCTCTTTTACGAAGTACTGCTGGGAATCAGCCTTTCTCACATGAACATTCATACTCTGCTATAACACACAGACACCTCTAATGCTTATAAGCTGTGTGTGCTCAAAAATATTTGAAATTTCACACTTACTCATAGGTTAACCCAAGAGTCAAGCTGTTCAGCTAACTGCCCCTGAGCGAAGCAGTGTAAGCGTAGACATGGTGTGCTGTAAACGTAGACATGAAATATGACATCTTTCCCATAACCTGTCAGCTCTGCTGATTACCAGATGATCCGTTGCTATTTTAAATGCAACAATACCTTATAAAGAGTATTTATTTTTGGGTGTTATGGTATTTGAATTTTATGCTAGAACCAAGACCAAAACCAAGTAGGCATGAAATCCTCTAATTGCCTGTCTACATGTTCTGGACCCTGATTGTTGAGTGGTTTAGTCTGCATGAGGAGGCGTGGCATCCCCCAGCCGAGAAATTACCCAAGAATTTGGTTAGTCAAACCCCGGGACCATTGATTCACAGCTCAGCAAACATAACTGCTAATCTGTCTTTTGTGGTTCACATTAAATGAAACCTCAGCGTGACCTCAGACTTTCTCCATTCAGCCTGCATGAAAGGAAGAGCCAGAGGGCTGTTGGTTAAATAATTTTCCATTCAAAAGTTTACTTCTATTCCATAACCCTGATTGATTGGCAGTTATTTTATATTTAATTTATATAAGTAAGTGAGAGTGGGTGTAATATATTTCTAAGGAGTGAGGATAAAAGCAATTTGGTATTGAGTGCTCTAATAAAACTCCAGGCATGTAAAGAAATGGGTGTTTGATTGTTTCCAAGTTTAAAAAATGTGTGGGTGTTTGATTTATGAAATTGATTTCTGTGGAACTGCATTTGCTAATGACTGGTGAATAGATATTTATGGTTAAAGTATAAAAATGATTAAAATTTAAATAGATTAAAATTTGATAGTCCTTCCGGGTTTATACATTTTTCAGAGAGATGAGGGCCAAATGATAAAAAGTTTTACCCCAAACCTTTCTTGTTAGATGTGTGGGTGGGAGGTCAACGCGAAAACCTGCGTAAAATAGAGTTAGGAGTTGTTAAACCGAGATTGACACAAATTATGTGTTGTTTAAAGGCATGGGATCAAGGCAGTGGGGAAGGGGCTGGCAGTCACTTCTGATAACAGACAGGCCCAGACACTTGCAGGTGTTACAGAAAAAGACAGCATCACCGTTAAAGAACGCAGACTGAGTGAACACCGTACACCGACACAAAGCAGATGAAGCACAATGAAGGCATGATCCACCACGCCTGGGCTTGGCAGAGAGCATTCTGCATACACGCAGTGCACAGGAGTATCCCAGAATTACTGTTTCTGGACCACTGTCAGGGCTGGTGTTGCTGGCACTGAGGATTATCTTTTTGAGATGTCTATAGTGGATTTTGGCATTTTCTGATGCGCACTGGGCATTGGTGTGTTTCAGGTGGCAGGAGACTATAAATACCACACCGAATGCTTCATGTGTTTAAGCTGCAGGGTGGTGATTGAGGATCAGGATACCTATGCCTTAGTGGAACGAACCAAACTGTACTGGTGAGTATTTTCACACATTTCAGCTCTAAACTGTTGCAGACTGCACCGGTGCGGAAACTTTACATGCATTAGCTCCAGACTGTAGTGATGATTCCTCTGTGTTGACTTTGCTTATCTTAGCTAGGGTAACCAGATGTCCAAGTTTTATGAGGTGTATCCTGACAACTCACTAAAAAATGTAAATATGTCCCAAACGTTTTAGTTTAAATACCTTTAATATCCTTTTAGCTATGATCTCTAGTACCATTTGTGCCACTGCAGAATTGAGCTGAACTGAACAAAATCTATTAATGTCTTGCGCAGCATGTTTAAGTTTTGGATTTTTTTTTTTAATTTTTTTTTTAAGAATTTTATTTTTGCAAGGACATGTAAATCTTATCCACATATGCATTTTTTACATTGACTTTATTCATTCTTTAATAAATTAATTTATTTATTTTAAAGTACCAATTTATGATAAAAAAGACTTTAGAATGGGTAAGTTACAACTTTTCCCTCAATACATTTTGATTTGCTGCTTATTAAATAGTATTATGTTAAATAGTAAGGTAGTTGTTAAGTTTAGGTATTGGGTATGATTAGGGATGTACAATACGTTCATGTAGAATAAGGCATTGATTGCTTAATTAGCACTTATAAATAATATTCTAGTAATATGCATGCTAATAAGCATGGGTGTAACTGTAGAAAAAAAGTGTTACTAAAAGTTATATGTACATCTATTTTTTTCTATTTTTGTTTAAAGAATAAGGCCCATTATTTACCAATTTTACTGAGGAAACTTTTGAATTGCCTCTAAATGTTAAGTTCAAATGTTGGCAACCTACATAAATGCAGGTAAACCACTATATTTAATGCAAAATCTCATAATTCTTTATAAACAAAAAAAATCCTCTTAACATGATTCACGTTGCTATTTTGTCTGTTGTTTATCTTCATTTGTTGTTGTCAGTAAGGCACAGGCAGGTTGACACAGATCCAAGGGTTTCATAACATGTCTAGAGCTGGCTTTCTCTTGTCAGGTCTTGTCCTGAAAGTTCAGGTCCCAAAGTTTTCAGGCTCAAGTGAGGCTCTTCAATTTCTCTCTCTCACGCAGTGGTAAATGCTACAAGCAGGTGGTCCTGACGCCGTTGGAGAAGCGCTGCTTAGTCGACTCTCTGACGGACCTGCTCCCTCACACAGTGACTCTGGTGTCCATGCCCTCTGCCACCAACGGTAAACGAGGTTTCTCTGTCAGCGTGACTAGAGACTGCACAAGTGCTACGGCCAGCGTCCAAGTCAAAGAGTAAGTAGAGATGTGGAATTAACCTGTAATACTTTTGATGCATTCCCTAATTACTCTTGCTTGAGATCTTCTTTTGAGTCCTGGTTCGATAAAGCTGAGAAACATTTGGAATAATGGAGACTCGCTTAAGTTATTTATCACCTCGAAGATTCACCACAATGCCACCACACCCAATGCCAGAGACACATGGAATGTGTTGCATAACTGTGGTGATACGACTGCTTATGTTGGACTGAAGGCACAAACTGACACTTTCTTTTTGTGTTCTTTGGATGTGTTGCCATAACAGAAAGCTATGAGATTTCTCTTATCAATCCTAACTTGTCTTTCCATGATGGAAATCGCTCAAAATCTTATCCTTGCAGGGTCAGAGGGATGCATATTAGTCCAGAGGTTCGGAACGCCATCCATGTTGGGGACCGAATCCTTGAGATCAATGGACACCCGGTGTCAACTCTGATGGAGGAGGAGGTACTTTCCATTTTTTTCCACTTTCGTGCTTGCTATTAGCTTTTAGGTGAGGTGAAATTATGCCAACAACAATGTGTCAATAAAGAGAACGGCATGGTAAGCATTTGGAACGCAAACTCGTACTATAGCTTGTCCCAGCACATACAATGACACTCCTTTCATACCATGGTAATTACTTTAACCTGGTCGTGCATTGAATTTACACTACTCCCTAAAAACAGGCTTTGTTATATGGCTTTGAAGTGTTTTTTTTTTAAAATCATAATCCATATGACACTTGGAGCTTCATTCTAAATTGACATGCATCTGTTTTGTTAAAGCGCTGCCTATGTTTGTTGATGTTGCAGAAGCAGTATTTAGTTTTCTTAAGAATAAAATGTAAAAAGTCATGTATGAGTTTAACATTGTAGTGCATACCTATGTTGGGAGGTCTGTGTATGTAGACTCTTGTACTAAAGTGACTTGTCAACTTCTATGTAAATGCTTTGCATTCTTATCATGCATTTGTAAATGTGATTTCATTTTCCCACCGTTTCTCCTTAATGTCTGAATTCCACCACTTCTCTTCAGTTGTCATGGATTTGTGCCCTAATTTAATCACGTCCAAGGGTTGTTTTTTTTTTTTTTTTTGACTGACTTTGTTTGGCAGCTATGTGCGCGACGTAATTATGAGCCTGAATTTCTGTAATCCAAAAAATGGAAAATTCCTGGAAGTGTCAGGAGATGAACATAATCACAATTACAGAAAGCTTCATTGCTGCACGTCCAGATTTGTCGACCTGAAAATATTGAATTTCTGATGTATTCCACTGTTGCTGTGTATTACATCATCTTAAATTCAGTGTTGGTTTTGAGGGCTTATCTTTTGCACCTTTAGAAAGACCTTTTGTGTGGCACCAGCTTTGACTGGGAGGAAAATCAATGTTATCTATGTGAACAGGACTAACGCACAATACAGAACTTTTATGACTTAACGCTGTCCTCTAGCTTTTAATTGTTGTTGTGACCCTTATCAAAAAAAACAACAGTGTATATGACCTTCTAAATTTGGATTGGTTGTTCCAGGTGGAGAAGCGTATCCATCAGACCAGTCAGACTCTGCAGCTGTTGATGGAATATGATCCAGTCAGACAGCGTTTGGACCGACTCCGCTTGGGCTCTTCACGCAATCAACTGGGTGTCCCTGCGGCCTCTCGTATGCGTATGTCCTCCTCAGCAGATGCTGAGATCGAACGAAGTGAAACAGTGGACAATGGGACGTTAAAAAGAAGGTCCCTCAGGTACGTACGTCAACTGATTACAGCACAATTCATTTACGTTTTTGATTCCAAGTGGATGTGGACATACTGAAATGATGCAAAATAAATACATTACACAATTGTTTGTCCTTTTCCAGTTGCGATTAATGCTTTTATCTTGTGTGTTGTAGACGTAGCAACAGCATCTGCAAGTCTCCAGTTTCTTCATCTCCTAAGGACCCTCCGTTTCTAACTCGAGATATTGGGCGCTCGGAATCTCTCCGTTCTCCTTCCAGCTGCTCCCACCGTATTTTCCGGCCCTGTGACCTCATACATGGAGAAATCCTCGGAAAAGGCTTCTTTGGACAGGCCATCAAGGTGTGCATAATATGTTTACAACTTTCCTCATTTTGTGTGTATTGCTGTGTCTAGAATAGCTGTTATACTGCATTGAAGCTTAGTTCATAGTTGAAAGACGGGTCTGTATTTCCTTCTGAATGGAAACGTAAGGAATTCTAGGGGGTTATGAATTGTGGTTTCTTAATGATTCTATTATCGAACAACTTGGCTAACACTGTGTCTTAACTACACGTGACGTGACACCATGACATGCAATTAAAGGTATCTTTTCCATGTTAATCGTAGTTGTAGTCCTAACTAGTTGCAACATCGACACGCAAAATTTCTAATTTAGAAACGGTTTCTATTTCCACAACGCTGTAGCTGAACCACAAAATAGAAACTATATGGCACTAGATAATCTCAGATGATTATGTGCTTCAAAGTCTGATATGAGTTTAAATATTAAATTGCGTGACTTAATAGCCATGCTAAATGCAACAACACACAGTTTATAAATAAATTAAAGCAAAGATGACCATTTAAACTGTTGAACTCATTGCGAACCAACGAGTGTATTCCATAAGAGATGTTATCATTCACTCAGTATGTACATTTAATGATGTTCAAAGCTTTTTATATTTATGAATTGGATTAGGCCTATAACGTTTTGTTGCGAGTGCAGAGTGCTTCGAGAGAGAGCCTTCCCATATTCTGTCGTGTCACATCTGGAATGGACACTTAAACTGCTTGTCGCGTGTAGTTAGGACACAGTGTAAAGCTTTTTTTTTTTACTTGGAATAAGTTCAGTAGTGTCATAATTCATTATTTAATATTTTCACCTCAATATTCTTGAAGATCTGGAAATAATTTAAATTCTGATCCTAATACTGTGTGATTGTTTTTTTGGTAGGTGACTCATAAAGCCACAGGTGAGGTGATGGTCATGAAGGAGCTGATCCGCTGTGATGAAGAGACACAGAAAACATTCCTACAGGAGGTATGAAGATCCCTGTCTTTCCCCAGAAGTACCTCTCCATTCATTCATCTGATTACCACATAATTTTTTTTCTTCATTTCCATATCCAGTTTTATTTTTTCCATCTCTTTGTTGTCGGCTCAGGGTTAGTATCAGGGTTTGATTTAAACCACAGTTGAAACCGATCGATGTGGCGCCGGGATACAGTGTTGTGATTTTCTTCAGATGAAGAGTCTTAGATCTGTCCAGACTGTATTTAAGATCAATCATTTGAAAAATCTTAGCAATTAGTATTTTTTCCCCTCACTGTCTCTCTCTCTCTTTCAGGTAAAAGTGATGAGGAGTCTCGATCACCCACACGTTTTGAGGTTCATTGGGGTTTTGTACAAAGACAAGCGGCTTAATCTGATAACAGAGTTTATTGAGGGAGGCACTCTTAAGGATTTTATCAGAGACACGGTGCGTCCTGATTTTCAAATCCCTTTTTTTCCCTTTCCTCTTGCTTCTAGGAAGGGTAGTATATCATCTGTTGTGTGTTTTAGTCTTTGTCACTGTCTCCGTTCACCTGAGATGAACTTAGTAAGGAGGAAGGGAGAGGGACAGAGAATAGCAACTGGAAAATATAAACAGTCTGTGAAATGAGAGGAAGAAAATGCAGTTGTGTGGTTGCAGTGGATGAGAGATAAAGGAGGTATTAAAGTGTTTCCAGGTGAGGGATTCTAGTAAGAATTTTTTCCAGATCACCCTCTGGGTTTGCTTCAAACCAAACATAAGGATAACAGATGATATACCTCTCTTGTTCAGACTGTCATTGTGTCTCTAATGCACTATAATGTTTTCTATAAAAGTGTATGTGTGTGTGTAATTTTGTCTAATAAGCGGCTGCCGTTATGCAACGATTTCCTCTCTAATTCACGGACAGCATAGCGTGCTGTCACACTGGGCTGTATTATAGTGTGGTTATAAACTAGGCCAGCAATTCATCTCTCTCTCTCTCTCTCTCTCTCAGTCTCTACAGGACTCATTCCCATGGGAACAGAGAGTTAGCTTCGCAAAGAGCATCGCATCTGGAATGGTGAGTGGGCTTCTGGGTCTGCATACTTACAGCTTTGCAAAACAACAAAAGCTATTGTTGTACAACACTTTTTAGAATAGAGTTGACAGTTATATATACACATACTTTGAAGGAAATGGTAAATTGTCATGAATAAAGCCACTGTTGCTGACACGCTGTTAAATCATAAACAAATAAAAACGTTGAAGGAAATGGTGAGATAAAACAGGGCAATTTAAAAGTTAGTTTTCCCATTCCAGATTAATATTCAGAGAATAAAAGTAAGGCTTCGGTAGGTTTATTTGCCTGTGAAGTGTAAACATTGTTTTGGGTGCCATCAACATGTTGTTTTATTGCCTCAACCAGTCTGAGGAAGAAACATTGGCTCAACCACTGGCATGAGTTTGGATTGGGTCTCTTTGTCAAGCAATTGCAAACTGACTATTTGAAAAAATTTTTGCATTGCTTCTGGGGTCATTAGAAAAGCAAAAATACTAGTATCAACACTTTGTGCCTGAAATCATGAATCCAGTTAAAACAAGAGTCTGTGATGTCTCCATAGAGTAACATTTCAGAAATGGGAGGGAGGTCTCCTAACCATAAATCGACAAGCAATATGAACTCAGTCTTGTTGTGATTACTTGTATTATTTAGTCTAAACTAAGCACATCAAGAAATTTATGACAGAGATTTAAATTCTATTTCTGTTGTCTCACTGAACGTCCCCACCTGTAAAAGTCATATTAAATGTGTTGCACAATATAGGTTATCTGTCTTCAGCCATTACTGGATATATAGCAGTCAGTGATAAATATTTAAGAGTATAGCCTGATATATATATAATATATATATATATATTTTTTTTTTTTACTTCAGAAACGTGCAACAAAACATTAACAGATTTCCCTAACATTAGTTATTTGAGTTTTAATGCCTAATATCAGCCAATAATATCGGTCTGCCGATAAATCGGTTGGCCTCTATTTAAGAGGTTAAACTTACTTTAAAGTCATCATAAATTGTTTTACCTGCCTACTAAAAACATCACAACTGTTTAGGACAGTCTTACTTTAATCTCCAACACAATGTACAGTTCAAATAAGAACTGTTTGAGCAGTTTAGAAGACAGACAAGCAACTTCCTGTTTAACAGGAGGTTTTGTTGTGTCTTCTTGACTAGTGCTGATGATGCGTCACTTTAGTTTTTGTCTTATTACTTCTTGTTGTGGCGATCAAGAGGTTGTAGATTTCTCATGCAGTTCTGTCTTTCCTTATTCTGCTCAGACACAAGCTCTTTTCTGATTGATTTATTCTCTTATTCTTTCAGGCATATCTGCATTCAATGAGCATCATACATCGAGATCTCAACTCTCACAACTGCCTGGTCAAACTGGTACGGGAGGAGTTTTACCCATTCCACATATTAACTCCGATCAAAGTCCACACTTACTTGGCCTTGCTTGGGGGAGCCCAGGGCCTAGAAACAGGTTTTCATAATGAAGAATAGATGACGCACTAGTGTCAGCACAAACAAAATGGCTAAAGTAGACAAGTTATGTAAGAGGAGAGAGAAACCCAAATGAAGGGTGAAGATCTGTTCACACTCGAGGGTTGTTTAGTTAATGGTTGCTCACTTGTTTAGTTAGTGTAAAGAAGAAAAGACAGGAAATGCTGTCTGACCCTGACTGACCTCAGTATCCTGAGTGAATTACTTATGACAAGCCCTTTTAAAGAACCTTTTTAATGGAGGACACTGGCATGCCTTTGAGGCTTAGTTAAACATTTAGACAAGCGCAAATAGTTTAAAGCTAGGATTGACTTCTGACGTTAAGATCTTTCTTTAAACCTTACTTGAATTTTTGTGTTTTTTTTTCTTTGCATTCCTTTCCTTTTCTTTTAATTGGTGCATTTGTTTATTTATTTATCTTTGTACTTTGTACACATTTTTACACATCTTTTATTTTTTCTACTTGTCTGACCCCTGCAGGACAACACCGTTGTGGTGGCAGATTTTGGTCTATCTCGTCTAATCATGGAGGATAAGGTCAAGCAGCCACCCCCTGACAAACCAACTAATAAGAAAAGACTGTTTAGACGGATTGACCGTAAGAAACGCTACACGGTGGTGGGGAACCCATACTGGATGGCCCCAGAAATGCTTAACGGTGAGAAAGAAAGTATTACAATGAAGATAGTGCTTTACTAAGATTTAAGGGCAGATATTGTCTCCATGCTAACTTAGTAACGTTTTGCAAATAACTAGTTTCGGGAGGAGCGCTAGACGATTAATCACCGCTGGCACCACCTTACCAATCTCCTCATTACACCTGCCCAATCAAATTCCTTCCTCCAGGGGGCATGCAGGGACCAAGCTGGGCGCCGAGCTCTTGCCCTAACCACTTCTCCAAACCACTCGCCCCCCGGACAGCAAGCTAAATATCCTTCAAGATTATGAGAAAGCGCAAACTCGTGAAATGATCTGTGTGAATGCTGCCAGTGGTGCTCAGTTAAAGATCATTTGTGTAAAAAGAAAAACTTTTCACATTACACTTGAGTACAACAAGCTCAGGTTTAGCCCAGGTTGCATAAATGCTTAGTTTTATAATTGGGTTAGTAGCGCCACTTGTGTTTAAAACGTGGTGACAAAGGTAAAATAATACCAATGCAGTAATAAAATGTCATACATCATGTTAGTCTCAGCCTCAGACGTCACGCCCACGGATGCATATGGTACACTTAACTGGAAACCCTTCAGGAATGTCAAAGTCATCAAATGATTGGTTTAATTTTATCGCATTTCCGGGGGACGCGTGAGGCGCATTTATTTTTGGTCCGCCGGAAAGCAAAGCACAGACAGGTTTTTTTTCAGGCAAACACGTCTTTCTGTTTACATGAGTGACAATAAACATTTATTAAGATCAGTTAAACGTTGGATTCTTAAAAGTATGTTCCAAGAGGTTCCCAGCAGACCCTCATATCTATTATGGAAGATCAAGTGAAGTACCTGAGAAGGAGATATCAGCCGCATTGGCTGGCAAACAAGAAACAACAGATGCTGACATCGCAGCTGGCCGATTCAGTATTGTGTTCGGTTCTCCAGAATTGCTTGTGGGTGTTAAAAAGTGGAGAGA
>JAUMHP010000046.1:2666525-2689795 GCA_032361065.1 Enteromius trimaculatus
TGTTATGTGATTGATGTGATGTTCAGTGATTGATGTGATGTGATGTGATGGATGTGATGTTAAGTGATTGATGTGATATGTGATTTCTGTGATGTTATGTAATATTATGTGATGGATGTTAAGTGATTGATGTGATGTTATGTGATATTATGTTATGGATGTTATGTGATTGATGTGATGTTATGTGATTTATGTGATTGATGTTATGTGATTGACATGATGTTATGTGATTGACGTGATTTATGTGACAATATAAATCACATAACATCCATCACATAACATCACATAAATCCCTTAACATCACATCAATCACTTAACATCACATTAATAACATAACATCACATCAATCACATAACATCACATCAATCACATAACATCAATCACATCAATCACCATCCATCACATAATATCACATAACATAACATCAATCACAGAAATCACATAACATAACATCAATCACATAATATCACAATCACATAACATCCATCACATAACATAACATCAATCACATAATATCACATCAATCACTTAACATCCATCACATAATATCACATAACATAACATCAATCACTTAACATCACATCAATCACATAACATCAAAACCATCACATAACATCAATCACATAACATCACATCAATCACATGACATCACATCAATCACATGACATCACATCAATCACATGACATTACATAAATCACATAACATGTGATATTAAGTGATTGATGTGATGTTATGTGATAGTATGTGATGGATGTTATGTGATGGATGGTGATTGATGTTATGTGATTGATGTGATTTCTGTGATTGATGTTATGTGATTGATGTGATGTGATGGATGTGATGTTATGTGATTGATGTGATGTTATGTGATATTATGTGATGGATGTTATGTGATTGATGTGATGTTATGTGATTGATGTGATTGATGTGATGTTATGTGATGGATGTTATGTGATTGATGTGATGGATGGTGATTGATGTTATGTGACATCAATCACATAACATCACATCAATCACATTACATCCATCACATAACATCACATAAATCACATCAATCACAAATATGTGATTGATGTGATATTATGTGATTGATGTGATATCATGTGATTGATGTGATGTGATGTTATGTGATTGATGTTATGTGATTGATGTGATTGATGTTATGTGATTGATGTGTGATTAATGTTTTTTTCACACATGACTGACACATTTGAATCACATTAAGTTGATTTGATTTGTTTATGTTAAAGTTATGTAATCTAAATAAATGGAAATTCACCATGTAATTGAATTAATAATAAAGTTTAAATCAAGACTAAAACATTTGGTAAGCATATATTGAACATTCAGAAATTGATCACCACTGTCATTCAATTATTAATTCATAATTCACTGTTCTCATTTTTATTTATTTGCATTTGATCAACAATATTTCTTACATTGCTTGATATTTATCAAATCATCATAAATAAAGTTCAAATGTAAGTCTTTAAATGCAATGACAAATAAATGCTCAGCAATAAACAGAACTCAGTGGAGTTTTTCCTGAATTTAATTCCACTTTCTGTAATTCCAATTCTGTTTCCTTTAATTGTTGTTTAATTCCAATTCCATTTCCTTCATTCCTGAATTGACCCCAACCTTGATACTATGTAATGTAATGTAATATGCAATATAATACATACATGTTCATGTATTAGAATGTATGCACTATTATACCGTGTCTGTTCCTCAGCACCAGGCTGTAGTTTGGAGAGCAGGGTGAGGACAGGGTAGAGGGAAGGGTGCAGGAGAAAGGTGGCATGATGGAGGTCTGTAGCTGCTCTTTCCAGCGCCCCCTGGAGGAAAGGCTGTAGGGCTGGGTACAGGTTAAAGAAGGAAGGAGAAGACATGCCAGAATGAGCGGAGCCCTCTTCACCGGGAGGCTGCTGACCCAACATTCTGGTGCAGAGAGAACCTACGAGAGGTCAAAGGTCAACATGTGACTAATTCACAAAGCTTTAATTTAGAATAATTGTGAGGGTGACTGGTTCTTACTGTAGAGCTGCAGGGCTGCGTTCCTCATAGCCCAGCACGGTGAGCTTAGGAGTGTCAGTGACAGAACAGCCACCGCAGGGGTGTACTGCAGAACAGCTACACTCAGACTGGAGCCCTTCACCAGAGCTTGAAGGGTGTGAACAGCACACACCTGCGAGAGAACAGGGGAAAGACATATTTTACTAACCTAGCTCCTTATATGCTTGATCCAGTAAAACTGTAGATCCTACCTGTGGTAAGTCCAGAGTTTGGTCCCAGTCTTGGGAAAGAGGTGCTTTGGCTGTGTCCAGTAGGGTGTTAATGGTTTGGGCCAAAAGGGGGCGAGTCTTGCTAGAATCTTCAGCAGCTAAGACACCAAAAATCAGCATGGGCAGACCGGCAGCACGCCTCGTTACTGAGGTACTGCGGGGGGACTGGAGAACAGAAAGGCCCTAGAGGGACAGAAAGAACATTATATGATTTTAAAATAAAATGAAAAGACTGTAATGGCTACCTAAAGGTATAGGTCACACAAAAATGAAAGTTTTATCATAATTAGTCACCCTCATGTCATTATAGAACTCGTAAAACATTCAAATTGTTAGTTGTTTTTGTTTACTTCGTAAACAAAAAATAAATTATTTTAGCTTTATAAAATTACAGTTGAACCACATGGACCCTTACTTCCTTTCTGGCTCTTGAATGTGTTAATTGTGTTGCTGTCTAGCTTAACCCCGTTCTACCTGCTTTAATATGAGGGATGGTATCGCTCTGATCTCTGGATCAGAGCTGCTCAGCAGAGCCCTGCAAAACTTGGTAAAGCCAATACAGCAGCCCTCTACTGCCCCCTGATGGAAGATGAGAGAAAAAGACAGAACACGACCACAAATATAAGATGTTACCGCAAAAATGAAGTTGCCAGTAAAAGTGTTTGTGAAAAGAGCAAATCTGTCTTACCCAGTGTCTACATTTCAGAATGATGTCTTTAAATACTTTGGAAGCCTTCCTGAGTTCTTCTGCACTCAGACTCAGTTCTTTACAGCGCAGTGTCAGGATTCTCTCCACCAGGGAGCCCAAAAAAATACCAATTTCCTACCAGGACAGTAGATTGTACAAAATATTTTTTTGTAAACCACAGCTGAACATGTAGGCTGATGTTCTGTCATCCTTCTAGCTCCTAGTTACCTTTAAGGAAACCCAGCAGCAAGTCAGCACTAGACTATGTTCCTCAGAGAGCAGCACATTCTCCTCCTCATCCTCATCAAGTCCCGTCCCCTCAACCCCACCCTGACCAATCAGAGAACTAATCGCATTTCCCATGTCGCAAAATGATGGCGGCACATCTGTGACAAAAAGAAAAATATATTCTTATAAGAGATTTCCTATAGACTTTACATTTTCAATGAGCATACCTTTCTCCTGTGTGTCCTGGTCTCCATACAGCACACCTAACAGCAGCAGAGAGAGCTTTTCTACTAAAGACACAATGTCTCCTGCAACACTGTGGTTTACTGACTCCACTAGGACCCCTGGCACCTCCAGCAAGCCCCTCTGCAGAGCGCTTATAACGCCTAAAGCAAAAAAAAAAATAAAAAATTCGCTCCATCAGTGTATTTTTAGATATATTAGCAGTAAAACTCTGCTTAGTGGTAAACAACTGTAGCAAGATCTATACGCTCAGCTCAGTTCTCTACCATGAATAGGCGTTGTACGAGCTGCAAGCAGCATGTCATTCCTGGCAGTGAGATAATGGTGCTCTAGTTTGGTGAGAAGGAATGTGATCATTTCAACTGACCGTTTCTTCCCATGTTCAAATGCCCCATCCACCCTATGACACAAAATGCACACACAGACAAGCAAACAAATAATACATTTTCAAAATAAAGAAAATACGACCCAACACATTTGAAATAAACTCAAAATTAAATTACCCTCAGGCTTGGTCACAATTTATATTAGGTGGCCTTAAGTACTATTTACTTATGGTGTTCATATTGTATTGCAAAACACTTTTGCTTTTGTGGTGGGATACGGGTAAGGTTACGGACAAGTTTGGTGGTATGGGTATGTTTTAGGGTATTAAGTTAACTGTGAAATTATAAATGTAACTACAGATGTAATTACATATAGATTAAAAAAAACAATCATACAATGCAAAATTAGTATTGCGCAAGTAAGAAAGTACATTTTACCAAATTATTAATTTCAGGAAGTACATAGCAGTTAAGGCCAGCTAAAATAAAGGGGGACTGAAAACTTTAATACAACAAGGATTAGATTGATCAAAAGTGAGGACTGTTTTAACTAAATGCTGCGTTTTTAAAATGTATATTTATCAAAGAATCTTGTAAACAAGTTTGCATGGAAATTCAGCTTCAGTCATAAGAATAGATTACATTTTAAAATATATAGAAGAATAAAAAACTATTTCGACTAAAAGAGACAGAAGTGATGTTTGCTCACTTGTGCAGTAGAAGTTTGACCATCAGTGCTCCCATCTGGGCTTCCTGGACCCGAGGGCTGTGGAGCAGCCGTTCTGCCCTCCTCAATAGCACAGCTGTGACATCATCTGGGAGAGACGAGGGGAAAAACCTGAGAAGCAGCTCTGCAGACAGTTCACGGACCTACAGCATAGGGAAACATGCCAGGCAAATCACATTACGGACAATAGGGGCAAGGGTTTCAACAGTGCACGCACTTCAATTCAAAAGTCTGGGGTTGGTAATATCTTAATGTTATTTTTTAATAACTCTTTAAGGCTACATTTGCTTGGTCAGTAATGCAGTATAAAGAGTAATGTTGTGAAATATCATTAAAAATTCAAATAATGTATTCCTGTGATGGCAAAGCTGAATTTCCAGCAGCCATTACTCTTTAGTGTCATATGATCTTTAGAAATCATTTTACAATGCAGCTCTAGCACTTTAGAAACTTTTCTTGATAAGATTATCTTATTAAATGTCTTTCTGCAAACTTTTGAGGCATTCTTGGTGAATAAAAGTATCAGATTCTGTAAACAATTGTTACTGACCCCATGCTTTTGAACAGCATTGTCTATTCGTTTAGTTTTACCTCATTGGTCGAATCTTCCAAACAGCCAATCAGGACAAGAGTCTTTGACTTCGAGAAGAAATCCCACTTTCCCCTCTCTTTAGCCCAGTTTATAAGAATAGACATATTGGCTAAAAAACAAAAACAAATAAATACATTTCTGATATAATTTTACTATATTTAGCAATTAAAATAAAATAATCCGTTTGAAGTTAGCGATCAATAGCAGTTAAAAGACTTTTAAAAATCACAATATGTGTTCCAGGATACTTCACAGCAGACTACCATAGTACAAAAACATGATATACAACTATGTTATATTCTTCTGTGAGTGTTGTTTTATTACCAGGCGGCTGTCCCTTCTTTCTGTCTGGACTCCAGGTGTCTGTACATGTTTCCAGCACTGCAGACAGCAGGAGCAGAACAGTCTTCTTCCTCTGGAAGCTGCTGTCAGGAGTCAGATAGACCAATGACAGCTGGAAGAGCCAGTCTACAAACTCTGAGGAAAAATATCATGACAAAACCCACATGATAGAAAGACAAGTGAGTGCCAGCAAAAACAACAATATAACTTGTGCATAGTGCTGTCAAATGTATACAGTATATATTTACATGCCTATATTTATATTCATATAACTTATATTATAAATAAATATATTTAATATATAACTATAACACTATCTCCTCACCGACTCCTTGTTTAAGCTCCGCCTCCTCTTCCTCCGTGAGCCCTGTTTTACTATTATGGCCTTTGATGCTCGCCATGCAACTGTCTCTTATTCTCACCAAGAACTTCCTCAGCGCTGCCTGAAGGTGCTGGCGGAAAGGTGATGATTCACTGTTGAGATTGAGCGGGATGAAGTCTCTCAGAGAGGAATACTCCACTTGTGATGGGGCTTCTTTGGTCTTTGGACTGCAGCAGAGGAGGTTCAGAGCTGCGAGCCGGATGCTGTCATCCAGAGAACAGAGTGCAAGATGGAGAGTCTTAAGAGCACTGGTGCTGCCTGCACTCCAGAGGGAATGTCCACTTGTGGCCCGCTGGGCACTCATGACACAGGCCCACGCGCGAAGGTGGCCGGGAACGGCTAGGTCCAGAGCTGACAACAGAGTGTTAAAAGCACCTGGAAATACACGTAGTGTTAAGGGCAAAAGATAGCTAGAGGCGTTATTTTGAAGCAGAGTTAATTCTGAAGTCAAAGCCTCCAGAATGACCGGTTGCCACCGCCGAGCCCATTGATTGGCTGAGTCTTGTTCAGTGGGCAGGGCTTCTTGGGATGCATTTATAACAAGCTCGCGTTTCTGTTCCTGAAGGAGTGATTTGTAGACTTCTGAGGCACATGGAGAGAGGTGATTGGTGCAGAGGCATTTTAGGATGTGAGAGGGAAGAGCTGGATACATTTCCAAAACCTTTTAGAAGAAGAAACTACATTTTATATTACATTTATAATGACACTCAGAAAGCTAAAATAAAGATTTTTCCAAATCATGTAATATTTACATAAAAATGTATTATGCAGTGTATGTATTTAAATTATTGTATCATTTATATTACTCATTTTATTTTTGCATTTATAATATGTCTACTATAGTTCATATCAGAATAAATGTCTGCATTCTTTTAAAAAGTTTTTATAAAATAAACGAAATTATTAGTTATACATACAATATTATTTATAATAACCTTATTATATTATTAATAATAACGTACACACACACACATATACACATATACATACATACATACATACATATACATATATACATACATACATATACATATATACATATATAAATAAATAAAAAAGGAGGTAGAATGGTGTTTGATCACCGCTCTTACCTTGTCTGTTCCTGCATATGGGAGAATTGCAGTAAGCGGTAAATACTTTGCTTTGGATTCCCAAGGCAGTTCTGATATTCTGCTCAATAACTCCACATAAAGTCTTTTATCAGAGTTCTCAAAGTGCAGACAATCCTTCTCATAAATCTCCATAAATAGACAGAAAGCACTGCGTGCCACCTCTGCAACGCCATCCAACTACAATAAAAGTAATGAAGAGATTACCAGCTGAGTGGATGTGTTCCTGCCATGTGTGTGTGTGTGTGGTTGTTCACTTCTCTGTGTGTGTGCACGCTGGATGGGTTAAATGCAGAGCACAAATTCCAAGTATGGGTCATCATACCTGGCCACAAGTCACTTCACTAAATCTGATTTTATTATTTAATAGAGATTTAAAAAAAATTGTTAACAAAACATAAGTTGTTTTAAAACACAAGTAAAAAAAGGGTAATACTCCATACTTGGTGTTAGGGGTTTACTCAAACCCACAAAATAGAGTATTTTCTGTTTCATAGTGCGCAGAAGGCTTACCGGGCTCTCTGAATTGCTCCAGATGATTTGTGTAAGATGCTGCTGGAGGTCTGAATCTAAAGGAGCACCAGTGACTTCCCAAACCTCACTGAGGCATTCTTTCAGCCTTTTCAGCCAAATAGTAAACACTACAAAACACAAACATATGCAGGCAACTTCAGTCACCGCAGCAATCTAGTGAATGACGCATGAAGATAGAGAGCTTGTACCTTGAAAAACATAGTAATGACAGTCAAGCTTTTCTTCACAAAGAGCTGAGATGAAGGGGAACAACCCATTCAGGAGAAGACAAGTCTGATAAAACAAAAGAAAGAGTAAGTAATTACACGTTCCGATTTGGATCATTCTTAGAAAAGGCAATGCGTTGCTTGCGTACCCCTCGGTTGCCATGGTGACTGACAAGGATGTCATTTCTGCAGCAAGTTAACAACCCCCTGCATACAGCCAGTCTGTCCACTCCGTCCTGACGTCTGGGACGACAGTCCACCTGTAGCTCACCTACTGTCAGTCTCCACGGTCCTACTGTCAAGACACACACAACTGATGTTTGATAAAAGACAAGACAATTAGTTAATTGGACACTGCTGATAAAGAAAGTACATTTATATTGTTACAAAAAAAAAATTTAAATAAAAGCTTTCTATTTATCCAAAACAACAAACATTTTCAGCACTAATAATAATAATAATAATAATAATAATAAGAGTATATTAGAGAGATCACAATTTTAAAGTTGCCTTTAAAAGGAATAAATGACATTTTAAAATACATAAAAAAATGAAGAAAAGTATACCTACACATATTCATAAACATTTTTAAAAAGCCAATAGCAATATTTTAAATGGTAGTCATATTTCTTTAAAGGGATATTTCCCCCCCAAAATGTATGATTCACCCATATATTCATTTTAACAGTTTTGCTCAACTTCAGAACTCAAACTAAGATATTTTTGATGAAATCCAAAAGCTTTCTGAATGAGCATACACAGCAATGCAACTGATACGCTCAAGACCCAGAAACATAGGACATCATTAAAAAAGTCCACGTGACATCAGTGATTCAACAGTAATGTCATGAACAATCAGGGTACTCTCATGAACCTGCATTGAATAAATTGTTCACTAGAATTTCCGCTCCGCGCTCAGAGCATTTCATGATCACTCCGCTCCGGGTTTACCATTTCCCGTCCTCGCTCCATGAAAAAATGTCTCTAATTAACGCTCCACTGTTATTTGTCTTTATTTATTTTCATATCGAACCTCTGTGCATTCAGTGAAAAACAAATACACAATACTCTGAGAAAAACATCACCGTGCTTTAGTGGAACAGCTATATATGAGCCCAAGCCAAATATATATTGGCTATTGCTTAGCTCACTTTTGAACAAAATGAAATACAAATGCTGGATGTGGCTAGATTAAATAAACAACCAGAAGAAAAACATTACATCATCACCTCCTCACACTTGCTTTCCCCTTTGTCGTCATTTAAGATACATTTGTATTTATTATTAACCACGGCGCTCCGACTTTCAAAAAATCTGCTTCAAGCTCCAGGCAAAATCATGCCGCTCCACTCCTCATTCTGCTCCGCTCACATACTCTGGTTCCCACTTCCTCTGCGCTTAATAGGTATAATTGCTCGTTTGGCAAACTGTCCAGGAAACAGGCAGGGAGCCTCTAAGAGTCATGGGTTCAGTGATGCTCAGGGTGCAGCCTGGTCCTCGCACGCCCCCCGAGAGGAAGTGGTAGGCTATTGGAAGTAGATAATGAAGTAGCTAACTGAGCGATTCTGAATGGTGAGCCGAGCGATAACGGTGTCGGGAAAATCCGAAAAATGTTGGAGAACTCTGGTCTGTTTTGGGCCTTCTCCCCCGGTCTGACCCCAGCTCTGGTGGTGGTAAGGGGGAGACGGTGGATGTCAAAAAACAAAGTGAGAGGAAGTGAGCTGTAAAGTGGAGGAAAAGAGTTCTAATAGGGTAATTATTAATGAGGGGATTGGTAGCAGCTGGCGATTGTTTGTAAGTGCTCCTCCTGAAAGTCGTTTTGAAACACCATTTGATTCTTTCATTTTTGTTTTCTTTGCACACAAAAAGTATTCTCGTAGTTTCATAAAATTACGGTTGGACCACTGTTGTCAAATGGACTATTTTAACATTGTCCTAACTACCTTCATGGGACTTGAACGTGTCAGTTGCATTTTTGGATTTTCATTTTTGAATGAACTATCCCTTTAAAGGAACACTCCACTTTTTTTGGAAATAGGCTCATTTTCCAACATCGGCTGAATGGATTAAAAAACGGTAAAACACATCGGTATTACTCTAGGGATGTTGGAAAATGAGCCTATTTCCAAAAAAAGTGGAGTGTTCCTTTAAGTGCAATGACATACTGTAGCAAGCTGACCCGTGTTAGTAATTTGCAGCAGACTCCAGGCAGCTGACTCTGCACGCTGACTGTCTGTGGCTGTGGTGAGCAGCATTGCAACTGCAGTGCCAGCCAACAAACAAGTATCTCTGCTGGAAACCTGAGAAACACGATCACATGACTCAAAATTGGATCACTAGACACAATCAGTTTTTCCCAAAAATACCGTTGGAACCACAAGCACCAACCTCTCCTAAGATAATGCTCATCAGGAAATCCAAAATATCTCTCAGACTCATATTTGCACTTTCCCTACTGTAGACCATCAGAGACACCTGACCTGGCAGCAGCTGACACACCTGCAAACACACCTTAAGAACAACACAACAATAGCTGTGAGGATGCAGATCCACATCAGTGGTGCTTTAAAGTGTGTGGTACAATAATAAGACTTTCACCTTGACAGTTTGATAGCACAGCGGCCCATTTCTGGTTGCTCCATCTGACATAACAACAGGAATCAGCTCGGTGACTTTACAAAGCAGCGTGCTACATTCTGCTTTGAGAACCTCTCGTCCCGTAGTGCTGTCCTCCAAGAACATGCAGGCTGCCATGAGACACACATCACAACTATTACAACAGAGCAGACATGCCTATAAACATGCACAACTGATGCACACTCACCTAACTGAAGATCTTTCAACGAAAACACCTGCGAAACAACCACAAATACAGATTGTTTAACTAATCCAAATTAAGGCATGGCAAGAAATACATATAAAATGTTATATAATATTACTACTATTATATAAAATAAAATTTTACCTGTTTTTGGTGCAAAAGCTTCAGCAGATATTGTTTAACTTCCTCAAAGACTATAGAGTAGTTTATTTCAGCCAAGACCTGGAGCATCTATAAAACAGATTTAAAATGGTCTTATTTTAAGGAAAAGCAACAAACAGGAACAAAAAAACATGATTCAAGTAAAAGGTGAAAATTATACTTGGTCTAATTTGCGGCAAGCGGATGAAGAGGTCACTGCCTCTAACTGTAAGGCCAAAACCAGCTGAACAAATGGATGAAGGGCAGCAGGCTGTAAGGAACCAAGTGCTTCTTTTGGGATCTTCTGCAGGATCTGTGAAGCCTCCTCCAGCGAGCGCTCCCTGCTCCGTTTCCCTGCACTCCTGTCAGGAAAACACCGTCTCTCATTCACACACAATATAAGGGTGTTTTTCTACTCCCATGGATTAGAAATAATCTCTTAAAAGAGTTTTACGCTCTTTCTAGATTATTTCCAGGTAACAACTGACATGCAAGCAATCTTTTTTTTTCTTTCTGAAACACCACAAGCATTTCCAAATAATGCACTGCGTTTAAATGTCATTTTAAACATATATGTCTTGGTAAATTTATTAATTCATTTATTAATTATACTGCCACAGTTTTCAATTTCAAGTAACGTTACATGGCACTAATAACAATAATAAGTAATAAATTAGTAATATAAAGTATATAAATAATAGAAACAATAAAATACATGACTTCATTGACATTACAAACATTTAGAGCTTCTACAAAGAAATAAAAAAAAGTTAAAAGGAGCACTCATTCCAATTCAATGTGTATTTTATCAAAGGAATAACAAAACAGCATTTAACAATACCTGTTATCATTAAAGTATTAAATGTAATATCTCTCTAACGTTACACTGCAGCTTCCTAACCTGGCATTTTCTGTTAGCTTCTGCAAGAAAACCGTCAGCGCGTCTTTGACATCAGATGACACCCGATCTTCTGAGACGATAGATTTCAGAACTGCATCAGCTTGTCCTGAGGAAAACTTTAAAATGGTCATAGTCGCGAGTTTTTATCAGCTCAAACTGTTGTACAGAGCTCCATGCGTAAACTCAGTCTCATTGATTCTACAGCGAAATACACTGTCACACACGATCAGCGCACTCTAGCGCCTCTAGCGGCGCGGCTGTACGGTCATATAACGTACGTGGCTAAAGGCTACAGGATCAAACTGTAAACACAGTCTCTGATGGTGCCATACGCTTTTAAAATGAACTGTCCTTGAATCCAAATGATCCATTACTTGCCCTCTTTTCCCTCTGAATGGGTTAAAGCTGTGCGCTAAATAGTTTAATTGAATGTTGCATTAGCTAGCAAGAGGTTTGTCTTAGCTAACAGAGCATGTACCTGTTATACATTATATTTTCCGCACTTTTGTGCTTTTTGATATTGAAATGGCTGAAACGGAGAAGGTATTGCATGGACGTGAAGAGGTTAGATGGAAAAACGGTTCTTATTACTGGTAAGTGAGTGCTTTTGGCTTCATATCTACTGTAAGAGTAGCATAATTGACAGCTGCTGATTTGATTTGAATCTTATCACAGGTCATACAGATCATTCAGTTTGATTGCATGTGTTTTTATTTGCATTAATCCATATTTTCTTTTATGTCTACAGGTCATGCAAATAATTCAGACTGATTGTGTTTTTTCCTTGGATATTAAAAGCCAAACCATTATCTAACATGAAATTGCATTAGTTGATTGATCATGTGTTACTGTGTGCTGTTCTGGAGTAACCGTAATAGGAATGTCATTGCTATTGTGTGTTTGAGAAATGTGAATCTTCTTTTAAGACCTTTTATTCTTGTGCATGTGTGTTTCAGGTGGGAACGCTGGGATTGGGAAGGAGACGGCTGTGCTGCTGGCTTTGCGAGGAGCTCGTGTGATCATCGCCTGCAGGGATGAGGAGAAAGCCAGGAAAGCCGTTCGAGAGATAAAAGCCAGGAGCCGCAATATGAATGTGCTGTACATGGAGGTCGACCTGGCTAACATGAGGTCTATACGAGACTTCAGCAAAGCCTTCTTACAAAAGGAGAAGCGGCTGGATATTCTGATCAATAATGCGGGTGAGGATTGATATCCGGGTGGCAATTGATGTATGGTTTTTTTAAAATTGGGGACCGGGGACGCTTGAGGCAATGTTGGGGAAAGTTAGTTTGGTAACACTTCACTTAAAGCCTTTAATGCATTAGAAAAGTAGTTAATGCATGTTGAAATGCACCTTATAATGCATTTTAAAAAAGTAACTTGGATATTTCATTGTATTAGGTCCTTGAAATGTTTGAGAAAAATGTAAAATTGTGTAAAAAAAAAAAAAAAGATTAAAAATCACAGTGAAATTGAGTAAATAAAACTAATAATAAAAAAGGATATAATTTCAATAATAAATAATACTAACAGTACAGCGCTATAGCAAATAAAAAAAACATGATATTTATTTATCATAAATATATAGATATTCATTTCCAAATATATTATAAGATATTATATGAGTACATTATAAGATAATACAGTGTTTGCTATCATTTTTATCAAGTTAACAAAAATTTTAAAACAAAAACATAAAAAAATGTTTCTTACATTCAATAACTTTTTAAATTGTTATAATATTCCATAATATTTCTGTAGTTTATTAAATATATGCCCCCCCCTCAGGCATGCCCAGTGTCCTCGACTGGACAGATGATGATTTCTCCATGTGCTTTGGGGTCAACCACCTTGGCCACTTCTTACTGACCAACCTTCTTCTCCCGCGGCTGAAAGAGAGTTCACAGAGCAGAGTGATCAATCTCACCTGCTCCAGCTACAAGTACCAGAAGCTGGACTTCCAAGATCTCAACTACAATCTGTTTCCATTCTTCACCTACTGCCGCAGCAAGCTGGCCAACATTTACTTCACACAGGAGCTTGCTCGCATGCTGGAGGGCAAAGGAGTGACCGCGTATGCCGTTCACCCTGGTGAGAGTTCTCATTTTTTACAACAGTGGGTTCTGGGATGCTAGGGCTGGGCAATCTTTCAGATTTTATTGATTAATTTGAATTTAATGGTTTGCCAAGATATTCTGTTTTTGAATATATATATATATATATATATATATACATTACCAAATGTTACTTTATGAGTATGCCAGTGATTACAGTAAAGAGAACAGAATGATCTGATCATACACACCTACATATCTATTAACTCTCGTTAGTGTTAGTAGAGTATTTGTAGACTGGTAATAAGTTGACCTGTACTTGCAAAGTTGTTGGGAGACCGTCACAATAAAGAGTAAGCAGACAGTGTACTGATATTCTAATGACTGTTAGTTGATGGTGTAAAGTTGAAATTGACGTTTTTATTTTTTTGCTAAATCGTCCAGCCCTAGCGGTCACTCAAGTCTGAGCAGTAATAGTATTGATCTTTACTTTAGCAAGAAACTGTTATTGTCTGAACAGAGTATTGGGAAGTTCATCTCGAGTCTTTTGTCTCCTTCAGGTTATGTTCAGAGTAACTGGACATGTCATTTCTCGGTTTTGTTCCGGATCCTGGTGCAGGTGGTGATGTTCATGTTTTTTGTTTCATGTGAGGCTGGGGCGCAGACAGTTGTCTACTGCGCCGTATCAGACGAGGTGCTTGAGCACAACGGAGGATATTTCACTGACTGTCAGCCGGCTGACCTTAGAGCCTTCGCTAGAGATTCTGGAGTGGCAAGAAAACTTTGGGAGGCCAGCGAGAGACTAGTTAAACTGGCCTGATAACAGTAAACACAGTTTTTTTTGTTTGCATGTTTGATAAGACTGATTCTCATGTTATTTATAGAAAGCCATGTTAGTTTTGGGTTTGTAAGAATGTGATTGTTATGACGGAGTTGTACTGTATGTGCTGTGTAATTTATTTAACGATGATTGATGCGGTTTTTGACATGCAGTATTGATGTTGTTTTCATTAAACACTTAGTGAAGAATGTAAATAGGTCACCGTAAATTCCTTTTAAGATGAAGGGTGGCTATTTATACATGCAAATTAATCAAAGCCTCAAAGCACACAAATCTAGCAGAATTACAAAGCTTTCATTAATGCATTTGGCATATGCTTTTATCTAAAGCAATTAACATTTACCTTTGCATTCATATGTTTGATCACTCCATGTCAAAGGTGATTTTTTTTTTTATATATATATATATATATACAAAAAAATAAATAAATAAAATGGAAAAACCATATAAATTTTCTCTCAAGGAAGAATTTTTCATTAAAATGCATTTTAAATCCTAAAGAAAAATAAAGATGAAAAAGTAATTCCTAAAAAGAAATTCCTATTTGCCTTACACTTCACTCAGTACTGTACAAATGTCTCCCCAATGGATAGATTTATACCAACATATACTTACATATATTTACTCAAAGCCAACACAAAAAGATCAAAGTATAATAATTGTACTTATTTCCATAACTCTTGCAAGCCTGTAAAATGTAAAAATCCCATGAATTTTCCACTAAACCTACTGAGCTACAAGGTTTTTAATTGCTGGTATATAGTATAAGCCAACAGTCTGCATTATTTCAAGTCATTTTTAAGTTTTTTAACAGAAAGAAAAATTCCAAAGCTGATAAAAAACAAATCAAAAATAAATATATATCACTACTTGTGATATTTTTGAACGCACATGCACACAGTTCTTCAGTATTTAAATCATTTATTTATATCTTTTGAACACATTTGCTTAAGTCAGGGAATACACAGAGCATGTTTGAGAACAGATCAATAACAAGAGTAAGAATCATCAGAAATCAAAGAGAATATTATCTTATACAGAAAAAACAAAACTAACAGAGGGCTACTGTGAGAAAACTCAACTTCAGAGAAACTATCTGGTAGGTACTGTTTCCAATCAGAGAAATGATATGTCGAGTGGATCAGAAACAGCCTTGTGCTAAAAGACGGATGATGTAGAAATACTCTGGATCTACTGAGCTTTAATTATTAAGTTAGTCATAAAAGACAGAAACAATCCACCGTTTATTGGCTGTCCAGGTTCGGTGAATATCCGCAAAGCACAAACAGCAGAACTGTGTCACTGCCGGTACAAATTTAGCTAAAAGTGATTTTCAAAAACCCATGCATGTTTAGCTAATATTGCAAGTGCTTCTCTGAAGTCAAGCAGTCCCATACTAATGAGTAATCTTATAGTCGTTAATATAAATATCAGTCGCCCTGCTTTGACAACACTGAGCTTAATACAAAAGCATGCTGTAGAAATATCACCATTTCCATAATCTTAATATCATTTCGTAGCTATAGTCTTCGTCATTTACACTGCCATTGTCAGTATCGTTTTGGGACAAAAATATTATATATTTATATATATATATATATATATATATATATATGCACTTAAAGCTGGTAAAACAGATAAGAGAAAGGTTTAGGTAAACCAGCATTCAATAGAAAAAAACGTAATCAAAAAGATAAATAACACCAAACCTAGTGTTCAAGTGACTGTCATGCAAAGAAATTCCAGCTGAAATGCAAGTAAACTGCAGTTTCAATACTGTGTGTCCTGTTTTAATAGTGATGTGCACTTTCACTCGTTAACATGTTTATTTCATTGCTAAACACACAGAGAACAGTACACTTTTTACATGCTGTTTGTTTTTTTTCCCGATTTTCTTTTTTATTATTAGGCAGCGGACAGGCGTGGAAATTTAATGAGGTGAAGTTTTGAATGAAAAAGCATCCAAGGATGAGACGCAACTGTATCAGAAGCAGAACACCGGAGCACAAACACACAAACACGTGCCTCGCGGGGTCGCTTTGTTTGAGAGCTATATATTGATTGGACTGTAAAAGATTGCCTCTTGTTATCTTTATGAGAGGTGTTTCGGATGATTTCTTTCAAATAATAACAAAAGATCAGTAGTCATCATCGATATGACGTGGCTCGAAGCTAGAGTGTTCAAATAAGGCTGGGCGATATATATCGGACAATATTTTATGCGCATCTCATCAGTAAAGCCGCTACTTTGATTAGCGGTAAATCTCCATCAGCTGTTTTTAAATGCAGCGCCAGCTTATAAACAGAGCCATAGATCACTGGCAAGCTACGCGTTGAGTTTCGCTGGCGATTCAATGGCGCAGCCTCTCAGTGATTGTGTTCAATATATATCGATATATATCGCCCAGCCCTAACATCATCACTTAAGAAGCATGTAAGTACTTGCGATAATATAATCAAATAAATAAATACAACCTGAGGACACAATCAATATATAAGGTCAATAAAACAAGTCACATGACCACGAGATGATGTCACACTGACACGTCAGTTCACCACAATATCCTTCCTTTAAAAGTAGACTAGCAATAAGTTGTGACGCATACTTCGTAAACTACATCTCACGGTCTTCTGAAATATAAAACTATTGCTGCCGATTTTATACCTCTTCATCCTTCGAAGGTTTTCACACACCTTGCACTTTGCCCATCCAAAGGCTAAACGCACTTTAAAAAGGATCCAGGGTAACAAATTCTTCACTCTCCTTAAAAGTCTCACACACAGACGACAAACAAAATATATATATAAACTCTCAAAAATTGAATGAGCAATAGCGATAAGTCAATACCATATGTTGCCAAAATATAAGAGCAAAAAACGCCTAAGAGCAAAAATTCTAACTCTCTTAGCGAAAAACTACCGAAATCTTCATTTTTAAACAAATTTCGCAACTTTCACATTTCAGCTGCTCTTTAACGGCCTCCGATGCTTTTGAACCTCCCCTGTGACTAGTATAGAGATGCATTAGTTGTCATTGGATGTCTACGTCTTTACATAGTCTGAAAAAAACGCATGAATGAGGAGGTCATCTGGAGCCTACTGTAAGTTCAGCTGAGGTATGGCTTTTTGATTCGGTCAGTCTAACTATAAGGGCGCTATTCTAACACCGCTGGCTCAGCCAAAGTAGTAACAGAAAAATCAAAAAGTGCAACACTAATTTCTAATACTAACGTTGCAACTGGTGTCACAGGTTACATATAAAGCACGATTGTGGATTTCCAGAACGACCAGTTGTTCATTCAATGTAAAGTTCGCCAACTGATTCAAAATCTGTACTAATGATGCGAGAAATAACGATTACAGCTGGAAGACCCCGAACGTCACGTCGTTCCTGATCAGGCTCTGGTAGAATCTGCCCCAAAACAGTCACAAATACCAACATATGTCCACTAACGTTGAACACATGGACAGAGACGCGCCGGTTGGATGTGATTCACATTGAGAAGCCTGTACATAAACGGCAGCCACAATTTCTCCCCATCACCCGAGCCCCTTCAGGTATACAGAAAAATTCATGCTCTACAAAAAAAACTATAATAAAAAAAAAAAAAATGTTGGAAAAGGCATAAATTAAAAATCATTGGCATCCAGAACGTGAATTGTGTAAGGGACACGCACAATTGCCTTTGTATTTAATACTAATAACAACAGTAACAATAGTAATCATAATAATAATAACAACAATATTGAAAATCTCTACACTGTAAGTGAGGACAGCGAATCAGTGTAACAATATTCACACTGGAAAGGTGCAACGGAAAGCATGGCATTTCACAGACGACTCGCTGAGGCCTTATTATCCGTACTAATCAAAGACTGTCCAACTCCACACAGCACATGTGTACAACAAAGGGAGTCTCTGCACGGGTGTAAAGATACAGGGACGGTGTCTGGGAGCGAAGGAGGGGGTAAAGTTGAAAGTAAGACAAAAGACAATGATGCACAAAAGTGATTGGCGGGTGAGGTGATTGACAGGTGAGGGGGCGGGGCCCAGTGTGGGAGGGTCAGGCGCTGCAGACTCACAGCCACCCATCACTGGGCTCACTTTCCTTCCTCCCTCTTTCCAACGTTCCCCCTCCCTCACTCTCTCTCTTTCACTCTCGCACTCTCCATTTCTGGCTGGGCGCTCTTGTTAGATGTGGCTACAATGAGCTCAACCTGAGGAAAGAAAAGATTTAGTAATTTTCTTTCTTTCAATTCTTTTTTTTAGAATTGCTTATATTAAGGCAGTATAATTAATTACATATACACCTAGCTAAATATAAAAAAAATGACAGATTGCATTTCATATTTCAAAAATATTATTTTTGTCAAATTCGTTGTTTGTCGAATCAGATCTACAGATCCAACATGTTTTAAATGTATCCAAGATTTTAAGACACAAAATGACTTCAATAAATGAACATGCCCTAAAAAGTGAGACAACTAGGCCCAGTCTCTCTATATACACTACCATTCAAAAAACTTGGACTGCTATGATTTTTCAATATGCTTATCAACACCGTAAAAACAGTAATACTGTGAAATAGTTTTGTTTTACATTTTGTTCAGGATTCTGAGATGAATTTCATTAAGTATCTGACTGCAAACTTTGGAAATTTGGACACAGGGATTATTTGTTAAATTGAATAACATTATATCCATCTACTCAAGGATGTACCTTCACTGTAGAGGGGCAGCTGGAGCTCCCGAACAGTGGAAATGGACATTCTGCCATTTGGAGTCGCGGCGATGCCACACCCTCGTCTCCTCTGATTGGCTGCTGCGCGGCCGGCCCTGCCCATCCACATACTGCGTGAGGCGGATGTAGGCGATGCAGGCGGCCTCCTCTCCAATCAGGTGCACGTGAGGGTTGAGGATGGTGGTGTGGATGGGCTTACTGTTCTTAGACAGCACTATGACAGAGTGAGAAACGGCCACTTTAATAAAAGCCATCATGATCGACAGGAGAGAAGTGACCTGCCTCAACTTACAGTTCTCAAAGTAAAATCTGTGGAAGTCCATCCCCTCCACCAGGTTTCCCAAGGCCTCGGGTTCAAAGCAGGTGAGTCCGGGGTCGCAGATTTTACTGGAAAGAATTAAAATTATGGTTTTTAGTGCCATCTCATTGGGTAAACAAAGTAAGAAATATACTTTAAGAGACTTACGCATAGGCTTCAAAGTCGCCATTGTTGATGGCTTCAATAAGCTGCTCAGTGATTTTGATGATCTCCTGTTTGCGTGCTGTAGAAAGAGAAGTCAAGTGTTAACAGGAGACAACTTAGCTTGTGTTACTATGCGCAGGAGGAGCATTATGGGTTAGCAAAGTCATTTCTTTTAAAACACTGTAAAACATATGCTGCGTCAGAAATCGCTTACTTCCCTACTATATAGTACACAAAGGTGTATGTTTTGCAAAAAACATGGTTTCGAGAGGATCGTGTACGCAGTAATCACCCATGGCTGTTAGCCAATTCCCTAATCAAGCTCACCCAATCACATCCACCTTCCTTCCCTATAAAATATCCCAGCTTCGATGTTCCCACATCTCGCTTTGATCGCACCCTCCACCTCCCCTTCTCCACCTTCATTCCCTTCTCCCTCGTCAGGGGGGCAGACGGAGAACGAGCCGAACGCCGAACCCTCACGCACACCCTCGCTAGGGTTCTTTTCCCTAGGGTTCGGAGTTCGCCGTTTTCCCGGCTCACTCCCCAGACACCTCGCCAAATTTGTGCTGTATACATACTCTATTACACTACCAGGAAACAAGAACTCTTGAAACACACACACAGAACTACATTTACATTATACTGTTAACATAAAACTACACTGTAAATGTTTATGATTTTGAAAGTGGAAACCTATTAATTGGTTAACTGTATGTTATACCGTACCATTTATAGTATAAACACTGTACCACATACTATAAACAGTTTAATAGTTTTAATTTTATTGTAACATGCTCTAAATTTGTTTAATTTTATAAGTAAAACTATTACGTGTGTATATGAATCAGTTTTTTTGAATGATGACACTAATGGGAGGTTGTTACATTTATCTCACCTTAGGGTGTATATTTGCACCCAAATAAATGAAGCACGCACGCACACTCACACACACTCACACACACACACACAACATAATTAACTGTCTAAAAGGTCAAATCTGCGTTGCACACATACCTTTTAAACCTGAACTCCTCGAGTTTTATTTTAACCTCCGGAGACATGGAGACATACACATATACCCTGGTCTGTATTACTGTGACACCTCTGCGTCATCGCCTTTCATCATCCCAGCGCTCACAGACCTGACTCATGGATAGTGAAATGCATTTGCAGATCTCTCATTGAGGCTAGACACACACCTGCTGACGCCAGTCTGAAAGCCTACCACTGCTCTTTCTTTTAAATGGACATTAAGAGGTGAGTCGGTGTCAAGGCGTTTGTATCGATTGCTCTCTTGTGTCACTGCAGGACCTGGTCATTTCTGACGCAACTGCAATGACGGCCACAACCCCCCATGGTCAGTCTGACTGGCCTAGACAAACAGAGACGGGGTTGGAGGCAGAGCTAAAAACAGTGTGATGTTTACCAACTGATAGCGTACGAGCCCACATTCCTCTGGTTAAGATAACAGCAGAGCTCTGGGAAGCAGAGCCAAGCAGACGGCGACAGGAAATACAGTGGATTTAGAAAATAATAAAATTCAATAATTTTCACATTTTGCTATGCTGCAGCCTTAAAATGCTCAAATGCTGAGCTGAAGAGTTGAATCAGGAGTCTTAGATGAGAAAGACATCCAAAACGTGCAGTAATAAAGAGTCTGAGAAGGACTGCTTTCTTTTTTTCCACATTAATCTACAATCCATATCCCATAATTGCAAAGCAACACCATATTTGTGATAATAGTAAATTCATTTAAAAGAACTAAAATATCAAACTACATAAGTATTCACACCCCATTTGGTGTACCTTTAGCATTGAGGCAACCTCATGTATTTCTCAAGCTCTGTCAGCCATTTTCAGGTCTCTTCAGAGATGTTTACTTGGGTTCAAATCCAGGCTGGCTCACTCAAGGACATTCACAGAGTTGTCCCTAAACCACTCTTTTCTTGCCGTTAGCTATATGTTTAGGGCCATTGTCCTTTTGGAAGACAATCTTCAGCACAGTCCTTTTTTTAATTTGGGTCTGATTTGCATTTTAGCTTGTAATAACTTTATATGGACAAGTGTGTGCCTTTCCAAATGGCCATTCAATTTGCAGAAGATGGACTCCAATCAAATTAAACAAATCACAATCACATTATTTCAATGAAAAATACACTAAAGACGATCTAGAAAAAATGTGATGCGCCTGCACTATATTTTGTGTGATATATATTTTGGGTGATAATGTTGAGTTGAAACTCTTAATAAAACTTGCAAAATTATCATAAATCTGACTTTTTAGAAGAATGCAAATACTGTTAATTGAAGAAATCAAAACTGCACTTTCCTCTTTCTTTACGATCATTCTGCCAGCTTAACCAACAAATACGCTCACAAATGCTCTCACGCAACAGCCGTGGTTAAAACAACAGGAAGTCAGCCTTTCAGTGTGGGTGAAAATTATGAAATGATAAGAATTAAAAAAAAATTTTTTTTTACCAGCTTTACTGCTGAAGGAAACAATAGGAGAACACAGACAAGAGAAAGAGCACATTTAAAGGTGAGAGAAGGGAAGTCTGACCAGTGATTTGCAGCAATGGTGAACATTAAGATACTGATGGTGGTCTTTGTCCTGAGCATCTATGTAACAGGAAGTCAAACAAAAGGTTAGTGCCCATGCCTTTAATTAATAGCCCTTTATTGTACTTTAATAAATCCTTACAAATCCTTAATTCTAACTAATGTCATCAAACCTTTAGTAAGTATGATCACGCACGCTTTAAAAACAAAATTACCTAATACTTCATATTACCTTATGTTTCGTTCTGCATTTACAATTGTTAAAAATTATCTTAGTAATTTTAAACACTTGACTTTATGAACTATTAGAATATTCATTAAATCATTGTAACTTCCTGTAAAAGTCACATATCTGGTCTTTTTTGCTTTCTACAATTTTCATATCTTAAATTATTGATTAATCCAAAAATAAAATAAAAACTATTAATAATTTGTAAATGTTTGCTAATTTAGTATATTTATGCGCTGTGGCTAAACGCCTGCTATAGACACAAAACACCTTTTTATTGCCTCAACACTTAACATGATATATCTTAGATCACACACAAAACAGGGAAAATCAAATAAGCATTTCAAGAAAATACTTAAATCAAAATCAAAATACTTCTGACCCTTAAATCTACCCATTCCTAACCTTACTCGTAACACACCTCAATCTCTGCAAAGCTTTTGATCATTGTATAACAGCTGTTAAAATTATTTGTCGATTTCGAGAAAAAAAAAAAAAGCATGATCATATGAATTGAAGTTATGGTTGTATCTCTAAGCATTTTAATTTACACTAAATAATGATCTGATAATCATTAGGTAATGTTGAACAATGTAATGTTTAACAAGTTTATTAGTGAACATTTGTGACTATAGGAACTAAATATTTATTAAGCATTATATAACATATTATTAACGATGTATCAAAAATTATTATGAAGTGTTTAAATTTGCTAAATCTTACATTTTGAGTAACTTAACTGGAAATCTCACTGGAGTGAATGATTGTGTTTCTTTGTGCTGAGCCTCACATTAACCTGTTACTAACACGCTGTGCTGCTAACTGTCCTATAGGTGATCAAGATACTGCCT
>JAUMHP010000046.1:2694092-2720118 GCA_032361065.1 Enteromius trimaculatus
ATATAAATAAATTTGGATTTAATAAAAGTCTCATTGGGCATGAAATATTGACACACACGCACACACACGCATACACATATATAAAACATTTGCTAACTATAACAGTATTATTTTTCAGTTTCACTGGACTTGCACTTGAAACTTCTCGTGGCCAAAACACATGAAAAGTTTTCTGTTTTAAAGCTGAAAATGGCGTTTTGTGTAAACCAAGAAGAAACTTATACTTGCTTGGAAGAACATGAAAGTAAGGTGAGTAAATAATGATTTTGTTCTTAAATTATCCATCTAAATTAATCCAGAAAAACCACCTGATAACGGTTAAACATTAGATTAGATCTGATTAAAACATAAAGGTATCCATTTACTAATCAGAACACAAATTACGACCACAACCTTCATTAATGCCTCTCATTTAATGGCACAACTTTACTCATTTTAGTGCTAATCTGCATCACACACATGCAAAAGGGGATTATGGGAAGGAGGATGAGGGCAGTCAGAGTGCACTTACTGAAGATAGCGGGGGAGGGGCCTGGAGGTAAGGGGGCGGAGTCAGGTTGGCTGCTGGGGTTTGACTGAACTGAACTGTTATCTACAAGCTTTCCTGTGACACGCCCCCAACATCGCAAAGAGAGAGATGGGACACAGAAAGCATATGGATGTCAACAGGGTTTTTGCAGCCATTCTCCAGTATACCAGACCGACGTATAAAATAAAATCCCCAAATTATATTTTTAAATAAAGAATGCTTCATGGAATATGCCACCCAAAACCAAAAATTATATGCCAGTTGAGTAGGTCTGACTGCATGAAGTTTGGTTACAAGACAACTGAGGTATTCATGTAAAACAAGTAACTGAGTATCTGAGAAGCAAAACTGGACACATTATAAAAGACCTGCTTTCAGAGAATTTAGAACATTAGGAACGAAGCAAAACAAAGACGACAACTTAAACACTACAGTAACAATACAATAAAACCGAATGTTTCACTAGATCAAATCAACACTGGACTATTCAAACTAATTTGCAGAAATCAACGTGATTGATTCAAAGCTTAAAAATACTCATTATATAAACTGCCTCTATTCCAGTGCTTTACTGTCAAGCTAGCATAGATGTTATAAAGCTAACTTCTCACAGCTGCGTCATAATTCATCACTCAATTATTGCAGCCAGATATTTCCCAACACCACTTAGAAGTAACACACACACACACCCTTCTCACCGTCTCTTTTGTGTGATCGCGAAAACAAGACATCACGCTCCTGTCATGCACGCTGTCTGCCCAGAAATTTGGCGGCAAGTTTTCTGCTCATACGCACTCTCGCACACATGCTCTGAAATAGCCAGGGTCTCTGTTTCCCACTGAGCTTAATTATAGCACAAGGTGCCCTTGCCTTGTTCTGGGGCAGAGAGAGCTGACACAGACGCCGAAAGTAGGAGTGATACCAACCCAGAACAGAGTTTTGAGCCCAGAACGAGCTCAGGATAAAAACTTCATTAAAATTCTCAGTTTAGTATTAATGGACCATGACACGAATATAAAATGCTCAGACTTTTGTTTATACTCCGCATACACTACCATTTAAAAAGTTTGGGCTTGGCAAGTCCTTCATGTTTTTTTAAGAATTCTCTAACACTCTCCAAACTGCAAAAATACAGGTAAACCAGTAATATTGTGACATGTCATTACAACTTTAAAACTACTTTAATGCATCATGAAATGTAATTCCTTCTTGTTATAGAAAAACTAAATTACATCAGTCTTCAGTGTCACACGATCCTTCAGAAATAATTATAATTTCTGTTCATTTAAAAAAAAAAAGACTGAAAACACTTGTGTGCTGCTTACTATTTTTCAGGATACTTTTTCCAATTTTTTCTCAATTCATATAATAGTTTAAAATAACAGCATTCATTTGAAATTAAATGCTTTTGCATTACAGCAAATGTTATTGCTGTCCATTTTGATCAATTTAATTAAATGCTTCATCCCAAACTTTTCAATGGTAGTGTAAATCTGATTTGTTTTTCAAATATAAACCTTAGTACTGATGGTTTGCTCTGTAACTTTATCAAATCTAATATCTAATCTACTGTATATTACTAGTGATAGTACACCCAAATATGAACACTTTCATTTATTTGCCCTTGTGTCTTGTCGAACCTGTTTTTAGTTGTTCTGTGTAACACATGCAAAGAATATTCAGAAGATTTTTTTTGCCTATGCAATGACAATCAATGGGGTTCAGTGCTGTTTCGGACCCACTGAACCATCACTGCAAGAAAAAAAACCCTTTAGAATCTAATTGTTTTGTGTTTTGGAGAAGAAAGTAAATCATACAGTAAAAGATGACTAAATAACTCCATTATTGTATACAGAATTTCCATTTTTGGGTGAACAATCCCTTTCAAATCAGCCCAAAGTGAGAAGACACACTGTAAGAGAGCATTGCAGAAAGATGACACCTTGAATATACTGAACAAAAATTATATTATCTTTGCTATTCAGATTATCAGAGATTGTTGGAGTCTGTCTGAACAAAGCCTTGCCGAGTGTGTTGTTCATTCAAATGCTGATACTAGTCTTACCTTTCATTTCTTCATCCTCCACTGTGGCATTACTGCTGTCCGATGACTCCTGTGGTATTCAGACACAGAGAGACAATTAGTTGTGTATTAACATTTTTCTGAAAGATACCAGCTAGTGCCAAATTCTCTCTCATAGTCATACACACACCATAAATGAACATGTTACCAGCAGAACTCTGGGGAATCACACGGACAATTAACCGTTCAATGATGCATGGCCATGTCAGCACCACTGTTAGAAGAGGCTTGTTATGTTTGTTATAATCCCACTCTCATATGCATAATGATATTAAAACACAGGCCACACCTCCACCAGGAATAACCGTTATGAACCCAATACTCTTTTCTAATTTCACAATATCCTGTGCTGAAATCTGAGAGATGAGTTCAAGAATACTGCAGACACTTCCAGGGTCAGCATCAAGTTAAACAACACATTCTTAGCCTGCATCAGTCTTTTTGGGGCATACTTAGGAGGACATTTATTTTGCATAATGTCAATTTATGTTCAGTTTCTTAGATGGGTCTTACTAAGCAAGCCTCTGACTAAAAAAAGAAAAATAGAGTGTGGGTTTGAAAATTGAGGTTATGTTCAAAGGAACTATTGAGATATTTTGGCACTAAGCAGATCAAATAATAATTCTAATCTTTGAAAAATAAAGCAAAATATATATAAAAGTATACAAATAAAATAGGGAACTCTGGGCCAAAAACAAAACTACATTTTTATATATTTACAGCAGGAAGTTTACAAAATATTTTCATGGAACATGATCTTTACGTAATATTCAAGTGATTTTTGTCATGTAAAAAAATAAAATAAAAAAAATAATCAACAATTCGGCTATTGCCAAATATATTCCCCAGCGACTTTAGACTAGTTTTGTGGTCCAGGGTAACATATACAAGTAAAAGTACAATTAAATAAGCATTACACACTAACTTGCAGTGAAGATAAATCAGTGTCGTCACTGTTAACTAAAAAAAAATATTATGTTTAAAAATATTGGTAAATGAAAAACCACAAATAAAATTTAAACATACAAAACTCTGAAACTTTGCCATGACAGTTAACTTTATTTTATAATATACAGTAAAGAGGAAATAATTATTTGACCCCTCGCTGATTTTGTAAGTTTGTCCAATGAAAAAGAAATGAAAAGTCTGAAATGAACAGTATAATTTTAATGGTAGGTTTATTTTATCAGTGACAGATAGCACATCAAAAAGGAAAATTGAAAAAATAACTTTAAATAAAAGATAGAAACTGATTTGCATTTCATTCAGGGAAATAAGTATTTGAACCCCTACCAACCATTAAGAGTTCTGGCTCCTACAGAGTGGTTAGACACTCCTGCTTAATTCGTCACCCTCATTAAAGACACCTGTCTTAACTAGTCCCCTGTATAAAAGAAACCTGTCCACAGAATCAATCAAGCAGACTTCAAACTCTCCAACATGGGAAAAACCAAAGAGCTGTCCAAGGATGTCAGAGACAAAATAGTAGACCTGCACAAGGCTGGAACAGGCTACAAAACCATTAGCAAGAAGCTGAGAGAGAAGGTGACAACTGTTGGTGCAATTGTTTGAAAACGGAAGGAGCACAAAATGACCATCAATCGACCTCAGTCTGGGGCTCCACGCAAGATCTCACCTCGTGGGGTGTCAATGATTCTGGGAAAGGTGAGAAATCATCCTAGAACTACACGGGAGGAGTTAGTTAATGACCTCAAAGCAGCTGGGACCACAGTCACCAAGAAAACCACTGGAAACACATTACATCGCAATGGATTAAAATCCTGCAGTTCTCGCAAGGTCCCCCTGCTCAAGAAGGCACATGTGCAGCAGACCCGTCTGAAGTTTGCCAATGAACACCTGAATGATTCAGAGAGTGACTGGGAGACGGTGCTGTGGTCAGATGAGGCCGAAATTGAGCCCTTTGGCATTAACTTCCGCCGTGTTTGGAGGAAGAAAAATGCTGCCTATGACCCCCAAAACACCGTCCAGCATGGAGGTGGAAACATTTTGCTTTGGGGGTGTTTTTCTGTTAAGGGCACAGGACAACTTCACCGCATCAACAGGAAAATGGACGGAGCCATGTATCGTAAAATCTTGAGCGACAGCCTTCTGCCAGGAAACTGAAAATGGGTCGTGGATGGGTGTTCCAGCATGACAATGACCAAAAACATACAGCAAAATAAACGAAGGAGTGGCTCACGAAGAAGCACATTAAGGTCATGGAGTGGCCTAGTCAGTCTCCGGACCTTAATCCACTAGAAAACCTTCGGAGGGAGCTGAAGCTCAAAGTTGCACAGAGACGACCTCGAAACCGTAGTGATTTAGAGATGATCTGCAAAGAGGAGTGGACCAAAATTCCTCCTAAAATGTGAGCAAACTTGGTCATCACTTACAAGAAACGTTTGAACGTTTGTGCTTGCAAACAAGGGTTTTGCCACAAAGTATTACGTGTTTTTCATTAGAGGGTTCAAATACTTATTTCCCTGAATGAAATGCAAATCAGTTTCTATCTTTTATTTAAAGTTATTTTACAATTTTCCTTTTGATGTGCTATCTGTCACATTAAAATTATACTGTTCTGAGACTTTTCATTTCTTTGTCATTGGACAAACTTACAAAATCAGAGAGAGGTCAAATAATTATTTCCTCCACTGTATTTATTTCAGTAGATCAAGCTTCAATAATAAGGGTTAAAAAGTTAATTTAATTTATTATTTTTTA
The DNA here is from genome assembly GCA_032361065.1 of Enteromius trimaculatus. NCBI lineage: Eukaryota > Metazoa > Chordata > Actinopteri > Cypriniformes > Cyprinidae > Enteromius > Enteromius trimaculatus. The sequence continues at coordinate 2,699,426 of JAUMHP010000046.1, forward strand.
CTTCGCTATAATAACCTTCATTTTCATCTAAATAAAAAACAAAACTTTTTCAAGTTTTTAAAAATGACTGTCCGCCTGTATGAGAAATAATCTGGGGGCTGTGTTGGGTCACCACTTGATGTGTAACAGTCCTGATGCAAAACTATTGCAATAAAATAACAAGCATTAGTCATGCTGTATTAAGAAAACACCTTCTTCACAACACCTTGTAGCTGTATTTACGCACCGCAGCACTTCCTTTTGTACTTTAATGCTCAATTAAATTCACTGACAGAATGATGTCTCAATAGGAAATGAGGAGGAGAGGGGCATGGTCACCTGAGAAACGGGACCGTGCACCTGTCACAGTGTAACCGTAGCGATCACCAAGGACACCAGCTCCTGCTGTAAATGGGCCATCAGTATGTGGGCCGATATTATTAGGTGCTCCTGAAAAGGCTTTTGTTCTCTCATTCCATCAGCTGCGCTGCGCTACAGACCTTGTTACACCTGTACAGAGAAGTGGCGAAATGGACAGCTTCCCACGCAAGGGTCTAACATCTGACTTTCAAGGGAGAGATTAAGCTCAATTCAGAACAACTCGGGCCAGATCTACACTTCACTACTGCCGCCCGGGAGAAGCCATCTTCAGTAATGCAGAAAATTCAATATACAGCAGCAAAACGTTCTTTTGTTTTCGAAACGCATCTCTCAGCACAAATAAGCCACTTTTCAGTCTTGATTTATTTCACTTACTGATTTATGTAAGCATAAAAACAATGTAACACAGCTTTTAATTATTGTTGTTTTCTGTTTAATCTAATTGTATTTTAGTGAGCAACAAATAAATATCACACATTTTTCCAGATTTACAGAAGACATTCACTAAGATGTTTTTGATTTGTTAAAATCTTGTTAGGCATACTTGCATCATAAAAACTATTTATGACATATTAAATTACTTTCACCCCAAATCAGTTGTAATATAACCACTATCCTAGGTTGCAGATTTTCAGTAAGATTTTTTGCTTTTTTTTTTATTTTACTCTTGTAAAATGCTTGCTTATGTATTTATTATTTTAAATGTTTTAATATGTACAGGTCAGAATAAGCTTTGTTTGAATTTTTACATAAATATAAGTGTTGGACTGAATGACAATGAAACATTATTTCCAACAATTTTTGATATTTTATTCTCCAAAAACATACTTGAAACCTTAAAAGTGGACACTTTATTTACATTTAATCTGCTTTCCACGGAAATAAAATCACTTTCTTTTGATGCGGATATCTTAGTGTCTTTGACTAGATATTTGTAAAATTTTTACATTTAATTCCCCAAAGAAATAGCTACATTTAAAATTATTCCATTTAATATCTATTCTGTTTTATTTTGAACGATAAATTGTGTACTTTCTCTTCCGCTAGAAGCACAAAGTGCAATTTCTTTCACAAAATGACTTCAGGAATATTTTTTTTTTATGCTTGTTTCACAACTGGCACTTTCAACGGCCACCACAAGAGGTCTCTCTGTCACACAGTCAGACAGAGACAGCAGGTTTAATATTCTTATCATGACACAGACTTCCAACTGTTGCTCCTCAGCCTCATGCTGCAAACATCTGATGTGTCAAGAGCCATTTCCCATCATCATAATCATTCACAAACATAACTATTAGAATCAATCAGACAAGACACGGCATGCGTTTAATCAGAACACTCGTCCGCATCTTATGTTTAGGCACCATTTGTTAATAGTAATGAGTTATGAACTGGCTTAAAAGAGTCACGCATGCAGCCAACAGGCATGATGTCATCGTCTGTAGTCACTTTAGCTGAAATGCATTGTGGAGATGCAGAGGACGGATGGTGGGAAGGAAAGGAGAGTGGTGGTGGTGGGGTACCTTAATCCCATCCACTGCATTATGGATGACAGTGGTCTGTGCCTCCTACAGAGCGACAGGGGAGGAGGGGGTGGAAAAACATGAGGAGAAAAAAGAACAAGAGAGAGAGAGAGCGTGTGGGTGGAAGGGTGTTTGTGATTGCCAACCCAGTAAAAATGAACAAACAAAACATGCACAAAAACCACCAGAGGTTCAACATAAAACAAATGACTGCACGCTAGGCTCTAATATTTCCAAACCACATTAAATATGACCGCACAGCTACGTATCGCTAAAAGTGAAACAGTGTGATTCCGGCCGAAGCTAAACCAACATGTTTATTTTATGCCGTCTCCTTTGCGTATGTGTTAACCTCGCAAAGCTGCTAGCTAGACGCACATCACAGCGTATAAATCTGTAATGCCCACTTCTCTACAGCAGGAAGTAACATTCCCTCACTGGCCAATCGGCAGACTGCGCTCCCCATCGTTATGGGGGTATTCATCGCCATGACAACCGTTGCCCCTTGCAACAGGCGGCAGTCGCATACTAAGGTTACTCAGAGTCTGTAAGAAGGTGGAACATTTTTTAAAGAGGATAGTTCAGCCCAAAATTCTGTTGTTGTTTATGCACCCTCAAACTCTTCCAAACCCGTATGGATTTCTTTCTTCTGTTGAACACAAGAGAAGTTATTTTGGATGAATATTGGTAACCAAACAGTTGACGGTAGCCATCGAATTTCAAAATATGGGAAACAAAACTATGGAAGTCAATGGCTACCATCAACAGACAATATCTTCTTGTGTTCAAATATATTCAAACAGATTTGGAAAAACTTGAGGGTGAATAAATAATAAAAAGACAAATACTGTTGTTGTATGACTACTATGCATTGTCGAAACTGGTACCTGACACATAAATCATTTAGAAATTAATTAAAAATTAATCTAAAAAAGAACAACAACTACAAAAAAACACTCTTCTAACTAATCTATGTGCCAGGTAAGGATTTAATTTTGAATATCTTTGCCTGTTTGGTTAAAATAGTGGTTCCTCTTACTGGGAAAAAAATAGACAAAGTACATTTTTAAAAACAATAATATAAATATGGAATTATATATCAAATAAGGGTAGAACATAAAAATATCACCTAGTCCTACATAACCGCACAGTTAATAGTAAAGCTAGAAGGGAAGCCATGAAACAAAGCACTAAGGCTAGAGTCTTTACTGACCATAAACACCTCCTCACTTCACTTCAAGGTTGGGTAACTATATCTGCACCATAAAACACTAGCAGCACACACACTAGCAAACTCTACTGTGGCAGCATTAAAGGGCAACTATGAGAGATCCTAAAATATTCTGATGTATTGGAACACGTGTTGCGGTAGCTGTATGTGTTGAAACGCATGTCATGTTTCCATTAGGAGCTTCCTCCCTTAATGCTTTGGGTTCACTCTAAAACCTCTTCACAGAGCTTTTACAGACCAAAGAAATCTACAAATCCCCCATCAGAACACAGACTATCCATCCATATCCCTCAAGCATGTCATTAAACATTAAACAATCGCATCACCCATGTACCCACCATCCTGGCATAATGACATTTATTAAATTCCCTGACAACTCCAAGCAATAAACAACCTTCATCATCCACCGGTTTAAAGCAGACACTGAAAGGCAAACTGGCGTTATGCAATCAAATAAACAACCCAATAAATGTGACTAGAGTGTAGAGTAATATATCAGAATGTCAGAGAGCAACTAAATAAACAGATTAACTTGGTCCATGGACAGAGATGCATAAAGCTTAACGCAAAAAAAACAACAGTTGTTCCACGTTAGGACTGGGTCATTTACAAAGCCTTGTTCAAAACTACCTGCTGTGGAATAGTGCTGTGCCTACGATTTTAAATATTTTCTTTTCAGCACAAAAACAGATCTCCTTTCACTTGGTGCAATTAGCACTGCATGCAACAGAGTTTTATATAAGAGATGCTCGCAAATAAAATAAACAGTGTATTCATAATGTATGAAAACAGCAGGCACAACTTCTAGAGAATAAAATAAATAGCACACACACACATTTGGCAGCACGATTTTTTAAATATAAATTGCTTGCATTAATCAAAAATGGCATTAAACTCATTTAGAATGTTACAAAAAAGAATCTATTACAAATAAATGCTGTTCTTCGAAATTTCTAGAATGCAAGCGCGCACACACAAATAACGCACCTGCACATTCAACTCAATTGATAACGACACTATAATAGTCCCAGTGGACTAAGCGAGGAACACCATTAAGGACCAAACAGCCTCTTCTCAGCACTGCAGCCAGGAAGCCGTAAAAACAGTTTAAGGGCTCGTTCTAAGAGCTCCAGGAGGAGTTTCTATCCCCAAACCAATCCGGATCTTAATGATGATGCATACTCAAATACAACGGCCCCAAAAGTATCTGGTCAAGAATGTCATTGCATTAGATAACTAATCATCAAACCAAGTGCCTTGTGTTTTTGAAAAGATATCAAAAGAGCTTCTTACATGCACTAAAATCACCCTGAGACCAGTTGGTTAAAAGTACAGTAATAGCAAAAATGGCTGCACGAAAGTTATGCTGCGTCCGAAATCACATACTGCTTAAGTAGGTGCTACATTTAAAATTGAACGTACTACCCGACCGTTAAAAAGTATGTTCTATGTAGTATGAATGTGGGTAGTATGAATGGAATTGGGACGTACTACATCCGCCATATTGATGATGTAAACTTTCAATAAGTCATCCGTTTATTTAGATTGTGTTGAACAAGTGTAATTTAATCACAATAAACAAAGTTTTTTTTCCTGAAGTACTTGAAATGAGCCGCATCTCCACTTTCCGCCATTTTTCGAATATGACGCCTCCTTTCCCGGAGCCTCATGGGATAGGAAAGTGTCCATGGTATGTGTACTACAGAATTCGGCCGGAAGTAGTAGGTCATCCGGGTACTTCTCACCTACTGAATTTCGAATACTATGAATTCGGACATACTACTCGCCTCGCATACCGTTTTTCGCGTACTATATAGTAGGGAAGTATGCGATTTCGGATGCAGCATTAGTCTCTAATATCAAATGTCTTTGTTTTGATAACTAACTCATTGAACTTCAAACATTTTAGGGCAGCTACAGTAAAAACAATATAATTAGAGGCCACTGTATCTATACACAGTTCATCCATTTTACTCTCTGCTCTAAACACCATATATTCGCATTTTAGGTTTGCACTATAATATACATAACGTTTATATCATTTCAGTTCAACTGCACTTTTTTTTTCTTAAGGTTTGCACTCATATGCAATAAAAAGCTGGCAAAACAGCTCACAGGAAAACAGATTGCAAGTGCAGTCACAGACAGAAGGGAAAAAAGGATGGAGTGGAAAAAAAAGAAAAGGATTAGAGAGGTAAATACCAGTGCAGGAGAAGGGAGGTTTCCCTTGGGACTGGTGACTATGCTGTTTTTGGTGCTGTTTGTCTGGGGCTGTGCAGGGAAACACAACATACATTCGGTTAAGAAAGGGTCAGGTTTAGAAGGAACGAGGGAGAGATCGGCATGCACATGCACACAATCACACTCACTCAAACACATGCAGTAGTCATTATACTGACTGATGTGCTGCTAACTACCTGTTTACACGAAAACAGCGCTATTCATTGAGACACAATGTTTTCTAGCAGAGAGAGGTACAAGAGGGTCATTATTAAAGTCCATAAAATGCTTTTCACCAATTAGGCTTCCTAAACTAATCCATTATACCAATTAGCCACATTACATGCAGAGGCGGATTAGCTATGGGTGTTTATTTGTACTCGAAGTCCCTCAGGTCTCACGTCTATTAGCTTGTAGTGATGTCAAGGTAGCTAACGGTCCTTGCATGGCTCATGTACTCGTTTGAGAAGTGTCATTATCATGCGCGGGAGGCACGGTTAAGGGAGATGAATGAACAGTGGCTCACGACTGCTGGACCCTCACAAACATGAAATAAACCCACATACACGAGCACAGACACATAATGAAATGACTTTAGCTCTATGGGCACACATTCAAATACATATTGTTCCTAACTGGACCATAAGTCATCTAGCAGAATTCATTAACAACTCCCAATGGAGTTATGGATCTCTGTGGAAGTCCAACTTTATCCAAGTAATCAGGGATATTGTCAGGAAGGATAACCAGCAAGGCTATCCTCGTATGGGAACCTGAGCCGTGAGAATATAAGAGTCAATCCTGCAAAGGAAGCAAGCAGAGTTGATGCTGTCAGAATCCTGGGGTGCGTGCAAATAGGACTTTCAGATCCTATAGAAAAACACAGGGTGGAAGTGTGAAAACGCAGGGGTCTTATACACAGGTAGGCAATGGAAAAGACATACAGAATGAGCAGAAAGGACACTACTAAACCTGCTTTAGAAAGCTTCTGGAGTGGTCGATAGGTATCAACCAAAATACATCAGATTACCAACATGCAGAATGAGACCCAGAAGGTCTGTAGTGTAAACAAGAGCAAGTAGGAGGAACCAAGTGTTTGTCAGAAAACACTAGAGAAAGCAGGATATATTTATTGGGTTTTAAGTGGTCTCACAAAGCCAGATCTTTGACTGAGCTCCAAAATGTATAGCCCACGGTGCGTACTGTCTAAGAGCTTCCCGCTTAGACATTCAGATACTGTCTGACGTGTAAAGAATGAAAAAAATAATGAACAGCCTGGTTACAAACTTTTGTTTTCAGCAGAACAAATTCATACAGGTTTGGAACTACTTGAGGGCAAGTAAATGACGACAGAATTTTAATTTTTGGGTCAACTGTTCCTTTAAGGGCTGGCTTATCTGAAAGTGTTTATGTAATACACGACTAGACGTGTGCCCTTCAGGCCCATTCAATCCAATAGTGTTCAATTTGTAAGCCAGTTTTTCTATTAAGTCTTAAAGCCCATTCACACCAAACACAACTATAAAGATCCACACCACAGCTATAACGATAAAGGCACAGAGAAACAATATCATTTATTCCCAGCTGAAGAATGATACAAACATTGACAGCCAATCAGAATCAATCCTGCTGTATCGTTACTTTTAAAGTTGTAGTTTATGTGAATCTTGGTGTGAACAAGGCTTTAATCTTTTGAAAATTAAACCTATGCTCAAATCTTCTTTATTTGAAAAATGTACAATTTGGTCAACCTTCTGGTTGTTTAAAAAGTGCTTCGTAAGGAAAGCTAGAACGAAAAAAAGAAAGAAAGAAAAATAGTCCTGTGTCAAATGTAAAAGTCAACCTTGTCCTGTTGTAATAGTCTAAGCATTTTAGTCACGTTTTAGTCAGTCGAATCTTACTCACATTTTCATCATGCTGTATAATAGTTAAACTTAGGGCTGGGTCGATATATTCACGCCCATCTCGTCAGTAAAGCCGGTTCTTCAATTAGTGGTTTTCAAACGGAGCACCAGTTAATACACAGAGCCATATATCACTGACAAGCTACGTAATATTGATTTTCCAAACAAAATTTTTGCACCTCTGAGTGCGCTACACACAAGTGAGTGGGCTTGACAAACCACCTGTAGTAACACATTCTTTCATCTCTATATGCACCAGACACTTTCTTACTAGCATGTTACAAGGACCTAATAAATACTTATCAACGCTTCTTATCCTTTAAACCCCTTTTCTGCACATTATCATGCACAGTTATTACTGTATGTAAACTACTTGTATAGTCTTATGTTATGTGTATGTAGTCAATTATTTATAGTATATGTATAGTTACATGTATAGGTTTAAAAAATTCTTTCTACATCTAGTGTATTTAGGTTCATATTTATTTTTATGTAGCACCGTGATCCTGCGAGAAACGACACATGTCCACACATGTAGCGGAATGACAATAAAGCTTGACTTTGATTTCAGTACTGCAAATGAACCCCCTGTGAAACTGAACACGATATTGCGTAGGTTGTCAGTGATCTACGGCTCTGTGTATTAACTGGTGCTCCATTTGAAAACCACTAATTGAAGAACCGGCTTTACTGACGAGATGGGCGTGAATATATCGATGAATATATCGACCCAGTCCTAGTTAAATTGCTAAAAATAATTTGTATTTAAATTGTAATCTGCATAATTATATTTCATTGTATAAATAAACTATAAAGCGCAATCTCTAGCTTCTGTTAACTGTACACACATGAAACTGGTGTACATGGATATCTTATAAATATGGATACCCTTCTCATACAAATGCATTTGTTTCAGGATGTCTTTATAGAGCCCCTCCAGAGCCATGTAGAGCACTTTGTATGATAGATAAATGCATTTAATTGGACTTCTATTCGACCACCGAATCCCAACACCCATTCACTGCCATGATAAAGCTGGGAAGAGCCAGGATAATTTTAATACAACTCAGATTTCATTCCTCTATAAGAAGAAAGCCATAAATCATGGGGTAATTTTCCTTTATGGGTGAAATATTTAACTATACCGTTTTAGTCCTTGTTCTGGTTCTATGATTTCTATCTTCCATAAGTGTGGAAACTAAAGAAAAGAAAAAAGCCTCCACTGCGGAAAAAAGTCAGCCAATCAGATATTACGAATCTGTGAGCCTGAGACTAAAGATCCAAAGTTAGCTGACCAGTAAAAAAAAAAAAACACACACACTGTAACACTTATTTAAACAGAACCAGTCTGAATATGTTTAATTATGGCCATCATTTCAAGTCCCACAGAAATGCAGGAAGTACGACTTTAGAGAAAAGTGTCACACATTAGCCAGTACAGTAGGTGGAGGTACAAGAAGAGAAAACAAAAGGGTGTAAATGAAACAAGATTCTCACCATGTACTGAACGGTAGAGCTCGACTTCCGCTTCTACAGAGAGAATGAAAAAGACAAGTGAAAAAAATGAAGGAACCTGTGAGACGATATATACATAAAAAAGTAGCTGTTTTTTTGATAACCATGTTCATTTGGGGTGAAGAGAAAAGAGCTGGGAGGAGATATCAAATGCAGCATAGCTGTGTGTGTATCAGCCAAAGAGGATGACTGGAAGAACAATTTTAGCTTGCTTGTGAAGGTTTGGGTTCAGAGCAAGAAAACTTGAAGGTGCCTCTGCAAAAGAGGAAGTTCGGAGGAAGAGAAACAAGGGTGGTGGGTCGGGTGAAGGAGCAATACAAGTGGAAAAAGGAAAGATAAACATGCTACTAGCAGAAGAATAGTTAAATGTGCACCTGAGGAATGACCAAGGTAAGCAAAGTTACCTGATCCGGGGTCAGCTGTTCGTAATACATGACAGTTACCATTCAGAGACAATCTGGCCCTGAACCTGGAGCGGGAAAAACAACGCAGGAGCTACACAATGCAGAAATGATGTGCAAGGACAGGCAGGGATGCTGAGAGAGGAAACAAGCACAGTCTGTGCGGTTCAGTGATATTTTTTGTCCTAAAAAAAAAAGGGCAGCCAAGAACGAGTTATATTAAGCACAGAATGTTCTCAGAAGCTCTTCGGTTCAAAACGCAGCAGTGCAACTTCCAATCGCTGCCGTATTCAAAAAATATATAAATAAATAAATAAAAACGCCTCCAACTCTAAAGCAGAATTACGTAACCAGCGGTCGTGCAAAGACTTAAACACAAAGTCTGGAAGTTAGCTTCGGTTCATTTGAGAAATAGTGACAGCGACTAAATAAAGAGCAGGAACTGAAGACGGAGCGTAAAGGTGAAGCGCAGAGAGAGAGATAGAACAAAATAATCGTGATAAGGACAGAAGAAATGTTTTAAAATGGCTGGAGAGGATTTGGGGGAGCCTGTTGCTAGGAGATGAGAGGAGCGCTGTGCTGCTATTTTCGTCTCAGAGTTTCCAGGGTTTCAGACTCACGGCTATTCTTGGAATCAGAGTCACATTCCCCGCTGAACTATTTCTCTGCTCGGACACGCTCGCACACAAACATACACACACATGAAGAGAGCAGGTGTGAGTCACGGAGGTGGGTTGAGGGGTGACGACAGAGCACAAACAGGTAGGAATGTGTCCGAGTGTGCGTCTGCGAACACTCCCATAAGCGCCAGGCGTGCTTCATCTCTGAAAATCCTGCTTCATGAATCAAATTACTCTGGCTGTAGTGGAAGATTCCACAGATTCCTCAATCGTCTTTATATCATTCTCTTAAACGGCTCCCACGTGCCCACAGGCGCTGACGGAAATAAAACCTTGGTGTCATCTTTCAGTGCTATCGCTGGCTCTGTGACCGGATAGAGCTTGTTACGGTGTTATTTCCACGCACTTACGTCTGCTAAAGAGCCCGGCAAATTCACTGAAATATTCACCGTGAGGTTCACTGCGTAATCCGCACTCTATTTTCACTTTTTGAGCCAATTTGTGATGGATTCAATTACGGGGAAGCGTGTTCAAGGTTTTTTTGGTAGCTATATAGCCAGAAAATAACTGAAATGCTTATAGCGGGGTTTAACTTTTACATTGTCACACTAATTTGTTTAATCCTGAGGGAGTGATTTTAAGGGAGCTCATTTGTGACCCTAAACCACAAAAACAGTCTCAAGTCACTGGGGTATATTTGTAGCAATAGCCAAAAATACACTGTATGGGTCAAAATGATAGATTTTGCTTTTATGCCAAAAAATCATTTGGATATTAAATAAGGATCGTGTTTCATGGAGATATTTTGTGAATTTCCTAACATAAATAAGTTTAAAACTTAATTTTTGATTAGTAATATGCATTAGAGCCCGACCGATTTATCGGCAGGCTGATATTATCGGCCGATATTAGGCGATTTCCAAACTATCTGCATCAGCATTTATAATGGCCGATAAATTAATATTTCAAAAATAAACTGAAAACGGACAAAACACCCTTACTGGTAACTTTGATTTGGTTGTTTTTGTTATTGTGTTTTTGTTCAAAGGACTTTAAAGTTTCATATCTAAACTTTCTATTTTTAACATTTTATTTATCAGAACTTTAATATATTTTGATGTTCCTCAGTTCCGTCGTGACAATAATATTTTAGTGAATACTCAACTACAAAAAACTATTCTTGTACTAAAACCTGCCTCTGCTGGACTGGAGCTATTGAGGATTGACCGATATAGTACAATACCTCATATACTGTTAGCAATTTATATTTTGCTGTAGTTGTTGTTATTTATCAGAACTTAACAGAATTTGTCTCCAGTCCTAGTCAAAGTTATATTTATGAAGCTTACAAAGCCTTTTAAAACTGGTAACTTTGATTTGGTTGTTGTTGTTTTTGTTCAAAGGACTTTACGTTTCATATCTTAAGTTTGTATTTTTACAAATTTTATTTATCAGAAATTTTGATGTTCCTCTGTTCTGTTCTGAAGTTTCATTTAAATTGTATTATCATATTATGTTAGTTAAAACTCATAGGGAAATCTGTTAATGTTTCGTTGCGTGTTTCTGAAAAAAAATAAATAAACACTATATATCGTAGTATTATATCGGATTTTAAAACCAACAAATATTTGTATCCGTATCGGCCTTCAAAATCCTTTATCGGTCGGGCTCTAATATGCATTGCTAAGAACTTCATTTGGACTAGCTTTAAAGTTGATTTACTTTTTATTATTATTATTATTTTTTTGTATACTCAGATTCTGGATATTCAAATGGTTGCACCGTATACAAATATTGTCTTATCATAAACTACACATCACTGGAAAGCTTGTTTATTCGGCTTATTTATAAATCTTAATGTAGAAAAAAATGACACTTATGACTGGTTTTGGTGAAGGGTCACATTTAGTGTTTAATATAACACTAACAATCAGAAATACTGTATATTGAGTACATGATGTACTGTATATGATGTAAAATGTATATTGAGTACATGATGAACTGCCCTGACACTATTTAAACAGATCTGAGCATTATAATGACATCACAGAATCAATTATGAACCGACTTTAACTGGAAAATGACTTTTACTATCAACATCTTTTAATAATGAAACATTATTTTTTTGTTTTATATTCTAAAACAGCTTTGACACTGTTGTATAAAGTGCAATATAAATAAAGCTGACTCGACCGTTTATGTCCTAAACGCGCGCACACACACACACATGTCCTAACCACACATCAAACACAATAGGAACTAACAACACCTGTGCATAAAAACTACACAATCATGCAATAAAGAAGAGACTCCAAACACACACAGCAGGCATTGACAGATTAGCCAGGGCACAGAGACAGAGTAGTGAAAACAGAGAAGGTACTAAGAAGCCGTGTGGTCATGTCTGGGTCACAGAGGTCATGAGTTCAACAGATCTTCTTACCTTAACGTCTGCTTTTTTGTTCAACAAGCTCTTGGCTGCTACAATTGGAGGAAATAAGAGAGAGACGTTAAATCAGCAAGACCGTAATACAAAATGTCAATTAACCCGGCAGAAAGGCAGTTTACCCAAGGCTATATTTCCTAAAATGAAACATAACATTGCAGATATTAATCATACCTATAATCTTGTAAACCATAACTAGGCACAAACAGGATTCTGCACTTATTTTGGGGGAGAATTGTATGGAATAGATTTAAAATGTAGAAAAATATGTTGACGATAGTTGAGAGCTCAATTCTAGTAAATCATTTAATTGAAGAGTAATCTCAAAAGAGGCTGGAGATTCAATTCAAATTATGCAATAATATCCAGAACGAGACAAATTCTGTATTGGCCTACTTATACACGCAATACAGCCAGATTACTACCAATGACACTTTATAATATACTTAATGAGTCATTAACAATACATTATAAAGGTCTAATTCTTATTAGATCAGCAGTCAATGTAGATATGAATATGCACTACTATTCAAAATGTTGTAGTTAGTGTATATATATATATATATATATTTTTTTTTTTTTATTATTCTGAAATAAAATATCACTTGTGTAACTTCCACAAAAATATTAAGCAGCACAATTGTTTACTTAGTAATTTCTGAAACATCATTTGACACTAAAGACTGAAAAGATGCTAAAATGTAGCTCTCATCCAAGAAATAAATTACACTTTTAAACATTTCACATAATAAAAGTACTGTTTTTATTATATTTTCAGTCAAATAAATGTAAGAGCCTTCTTTAAAAAAAAAAAAAAAACTCACTTTTGAAGGGTAGTGCATATGAAATTACATATTTCAATTTGATTGATCAAGAACTAATGACCTATTAAGTATTATATAGAAGCAGCAATGATTTTGAAACACCAATATTTACTATAAAGTGTTACTCTACGATTGAACAGTTCCTCAACGTCTAATTCAAAAATGAATAAACAAATAAAATAAAGGGAAAAAAAGCGAAATTGTGGTAGAAAAATCCACTAAGCCATACATATTTATAACTTTCCTTATCATAGAGTGCCACAGATATCTTATTACTCAGTGAATATTTTTAATTTTTTTGATTTTAGAAGGTTTAGCCAAACAGTTTCCAGAAAGTGTAGCTGACCGAGGAACTTTTCAATCAAAGAAATATTACGACTGATAATTATATAATAAATAAAAAGCATTTTTACAGCACTGTGGTGAACAACACTTAGGAAATCAATATAAAACAGATGCATCTCACACAATCACTGTCCCTCATTGTAGGCTCTTTATATTCAAAATGCATATGCAAACAAATGCACACACACCCTCTCAAGCACCTTTGAAGCAGTTCATTCAAATACTTCTTTTTTTAGCATTAAATCACACCATCACATTCACATCAGACTCATTCGGCAAGTCAAAGACTTTTACAGCCAGAGTTGGTTAGTCTATAAATAAAGCACAGGAGAGATTTACAGCTTTATCCCTCAGGTTATACACGGAGACAGGCATTTTTAATCATCTTCTATATTAAGTGTTCATACTGCAAATATGACACTGCAAGCCCTAAACATCTTTTTTTTTTTTTTTTACATTGCAGTAAATGTCTTAAAATCTTCGTCCCCATCCCACTTACGCACCTTGAAGGACATCTTAACCTTTCTACTGATCTAGGCACTGTTTGTTTAATACAATCAGTTCAGCAAAAACGACCCTGTCTTTTAGAACATTTTGTAAAATGATCCAACAGATACAGCTGTCACCAATAAAACAGTGAGAGCCAGCATTGTGGATTAAAAAACACGCTGCCTAATTAATTAAATGTGCTGTACTTCTGGTCATAAACTGAAAAACAAGGTCACTCAAGGTTGGTATTTGATACAGATCCTCCTAGAACTGTATCTGGGCCACCAATCCATCCATCTGGTGGCCCAAAGAGATCAGTGAGAAGAAATGAGCATGCGTCCCTGTAGAAAGAGGAGTAGTGAAGTAACATCTAATACTCTAGAGTGAGTGGAGCTCCTTACCTTGCCATTAACACAGAGAGCAAGAGAAAGAGAGCAAGAGAGAATGGAGAGAAACAGAGAGAGCAACGGAGAAGAGGTCAAAATACCTAATAATGCTGTCTCTATGAACGCTGAAGCTATATGACTATCTATGGAGCTCTATATGGGGCTTAAGAACAACAAAAACAAAAAAGTATGTCAACTTGTTTTCAGTGCAGTCATCATTTTTCTCAGAGTCGATCTACTTTGCAGAGAGTCAGCACAAACAAGGTTTAGCAAAAAAATAGCAGGCAAATACGTCTGTGCCAGGCTGTTTTGTATAAGCAGTTTCACTACTCTAAAACCTAGTCCTCAATTGTTCTCTAACGCTCTAAAAATATTACACGTGTAAATACTATTAATTCCATTAAATATGTAAGTTTAATCATTCAATATATATATATATATATATATACAAAATAAAAATACTGGCATTATCTTGACAATCTGAATGCATCTTGTGCAATGTGTAGTAGCTGCACAAGCAAATCTGAGCATTATTGTCTCATGATAATGCAGCGTTTCACTACATGACAAGAAGTATGTGAACTCCTTACCTATTTTTACACCTTTTTCAAAACTATGGGCATAAATAGGGAGTTGAATCCCCATTTGCTGTTATAACAGCTACAACTGTAACAGACAAACTTAGGGGTGTCCACATTCTTGTTTATAACCTAAATCATATTTTTTAGATGCACTATGTAAAACATGCAAACATGAGGATTTGGAACGATCCAGATGTCAGTCCCATATGTAGTGTAACTGCCTATAGTGCAGTAGTCTGGTTGCTCAGGCTGGGGGTAGTAGAACGACAACAGAGAGAGGCAGCACTACATAAATATTTGATTGCAGGCATGTGGAGGGAGCATCAAATATGAAGCACAGCCTTCACATTGACCCACAGCACATGCTCAGTGTACCAGCTCAAACCTTCTACCCTTCTATCACGATGCACTCTATGTTCAAAAAAAAGCTGAAAAACACTGAATCAATTTTTGCCCTTTCAAAAAGGTAACCTGCCAAACAATGCCACTAGCTTTTCCTCCAAGAGCATACCTCAAGAAATTCGATATAATCACATTTTACCTATATACATAAATGTCAGTGACTGATCATAAAACATAATTCTAGGCCATTTAAAACACCTAAATAAATATTAAGATAATTAATATAATTAAAATGCCGAAAAATATCTACAATGCAGTCAGTCACATTTCAGAATAAAGGCCTGTTCACACCAAGGATGATAACTATAAAGATTGGAGAATTATTATTATTAATATTAAACAGAATATGCGCGGGAATAACATAGTGATCAAAACTATAACAATTGCTTCGGCATTGATTTGTTTTGTGACAGATCGATTTTCTTTGTATCAGCTCTGGAGGAGGCGCAATGAAAAGAGTTTCGACGAAGGGCAAGAAACATTCCAAATACAATGTTCTTGATCAATCTGAAACTGCAATGTTTAATTACAGGTATGTAGATTAACTTTGATAAATCGCATACTTAATGTATTGTTCTAGCCTAAACCCTGTAATATAAAACAAATCAGTCAAAAGGAGAAACTGTGCATTTCCCCTCATATGTGAATCCAGTATCTTTCAATGTTAACTGAAATTCTACATGATTCTACATCCTGTTCATGTCCATTAAATAAGAGAAAAGACCACATAAAAAAAAAATAATAAAGTACAGTTGTCAAGAAGCTTTGACCATGCACAAGTGCACCAGATCCATTCAGCCCGTCTCACCCCCAAGTTAGTGAACATGCATTAGTCCAACCTCCCATGCAGCATTCAGCACAACAGCAGGCAGACTGTTCCACCCCCTGAAAGAGGGGTGAACTTCAACTTCACAGACCATATTAAAGACAGAGTAAAGGAAGGAAGAATACAGAGGAGGAAAGTGAGCACGGCTTATGGGTGTCAGATAAAAATGGCAAAGAAAAGTGATGTAGAGGAGGAGGATAAGAATAAACCAGAAAAAAAGGAAGAGGCAGTGATTTATGGCACATACTGTATGAAAGGAAGAAATGATGGAGAGAACAGGACTCAAAAAAAAAGAGTGGGAAGGGACATTACATTCATCATGTAGGGATCTTGGTGTAGATCCTCTGTGAAATAAATAAAAGATGAATGAAATGGTGATGACGGTGATGACGACAGACAGCTGAGGGAATACATATGATATCAGACATGAACTGCAAGTGAGACGAGATGAAAAACGACACAAAAGTGTGGAGGCCAAGAAAGAAAAGGCAGAAACAGCAGGTAAGACAGGTAGAGGGTGAGTCATCGTGCATGCTTTAGCCCCATGCAGAGACAATCATGGTCTAGTGAGAGAAAGAGGGGATGATGAGAGAGGATGAAAGACAAACATGTTTCTTTCATAGAAGACACGAAAGAAACTGAACAAATGATGAGAAATGAAATCAGACAAACAAAAAAAGAAAGGAAACCAAACGGGAAATAAGAAGGGAAGGAAAGGGAAAGGGAAAGGGAAAGGGAAAGGGAAAGGAAGAGAAGAGAAGAGAAGAGAGAGAAGAGAAGAGAAGAGAAGAGAAGAGAAGAGAAGAGAAGAGAAGAGAAGAGAAGAGAAGAGAAGAGAAGAGAAGGGGAAAGGGGAAAGGGGAAAGGGGAAGGGAAGTGGAAGGGAAGTGGAAAAGAAAGGAAAATGAAACGTATAGGGAAAGGGAAACAAGAAAGGAAAGGAAAGGAAAATGAAGAGAAAAAGAAGGAAAATTAAATGAATAGTGAAGTAAATGGGAAATTGCAAATGGAAACGGGAAGGGAAATTAATTAAATTTAAAAAGAAAAAAGAATGCAAAAAAAGAATAATGAAATGAAAAGAAAGAAAAGGGTAAATAGCAAAGGAAAATGAAAGGAATATGAAATATTGGGAACTGTAAAGGTGAGTGAAACAGGAAAAGAGAGAAAAGATAAAATAATAAAATAGAATTGCAGAGGTGTAAATGAAAAATAGTAAGGGGAAAGAAAGAAGGAATGAGAAATATGCAGAGAGGAGTGTTCAGACAGAGAGGGGCAGAGGAATTGGGCCTGTAGGGCGGCGCTACCTTGTTCCACCAGCCCTGCTGTAGTGCCTGCAGCCGCGGCTACTGCAGCCGCAGCCGCAGTGACCGAGGCCGGAGCCGTGGTCTGCCTGCTACCCACTGACACACACACACACATCCGTACCAACCCACACACACACACACACAATCACAAACAAAATGAGAGGGAGGAACAAAAGAGAGAGAGGGAAGAGGAAAGGGGGCAGAGTGAAAGAGAACCATTCATTAGTCTACGGGAAGAGAAACTGTCAGTTATAAGAACACGTCAAACCATTTTTCTTTTTTATTTCTTTGAGACAGGTGGCTTGTAACAAAACAATCCCCACTCAAACAAGAGCCACATTTTCATTACAACAAAGACAAGACTCTGACCCGGAGGGAATCATCCCTCCTCACATATAAAACCACACACGTCTATCAACGTAACCGCTAGATGATGGCCCAGCAGAGAACAAGCAGAGCCCTGACATCACAGATGAGAAAGGACAGAAAGTACTACTATAATCATTTGAATTCCCATTAAGGGTGCAGTTAAATAAAGGAGAATTGACAGACAGGGAGTGAAATTACATTTGCAGTGAGAATGCATGTTATTTTGTTTTATGCATGAAATCTGTGAGGTCAGAGCATGAAAACTGCAACTGGGAGATGGAGTGGAAGAGGTTGTACATTAGGGGTAGAGTAAAAGTATATAGAGAGTGGTCCCAGAAAGTATGTGGACACTTAAACCCCACTTTAAAATGTATATGTGTCACATTAGATACTGGCACAAGTGGCATTTAGAAGAGGTAATTCGTTAAAAAATATATATATTCAAACCGGAATTAAAAAAATTTAAACGGTAGGAATGAAGTCCAAAAATAACATTTTAACCAGTTTACTAACTTGGGTCTTGGTTCAGTCTAGCCAATCCCACAAGGACAGCACATTTATTTTCCTTGTTATTAGTGATTTTTGCATGTAGAATTTTTTAGAATACATCTCCAATGTAGATACAAAATTATATTGTTATTTATAAAACAAGAACAAGGAACCAAATTACAAATAACAGGACAAAGATATAAATGAGACCATTTAACATACAAGAGCCCAACCAATAAAGGATTTTGAAGGCCGATACCGATACAAATATTTGTTGGTTTTAAAATCAGATATTCCGTTATATCGGCCGATATATATATTTTTTAATTTTTTTAATTTCAGCTCCAGTCCAGCAGAGGCAGGTTTTAGTACAAGAATAGTAATTTGTAGTTGAGTATTCACTAAAATATTATTGTCACAACGGAATAGAGGAGCATCAAAATATATAAATAAAATGTATAAAAATTTTAAAAATGTATAAAAATAAAACTTTAGGTATGAAACTTTAAAGTCCTTTGATTTGATTGTTGTTGTTTTTGTTCAAAGTTACCAGTAAAGTTGTTTCGTCCATTTTTATTTTATTTTTTAAATATTCATTTATCAGCCATTAGAAATGCCGATACCGATAGTTTGGAAAATGCCTAATATCAGCCGATAATATCAGCCTGTCGATAAATCGGTCGGGATCTACATACAACATACTAATGTATGAAACTTTTGCATATTTGTTTATCACACTACTGCATCAATGATTTTACATAGTATTGTGCATTTTGTGATTACTTCTTTATTTAGCTTTTTTTCATTTGCTTATTGTTCAAACGTGAAAAACTGTCAAGAATGATTTGTTTTTGGGTGCCATTTGGTTTGATATCTAATGCAACATCATCACACAACTTTAAAGCACAACGTAAGTCTCTAAATACTTGTTAGGGCCACAAAATTTACGAGTTAATTTTATTTGAATATAAAAGTTTGACACACGACAGACAACAAAACACATACAGATAGAGTGGGGATCTAAAAGACACACAGACGATTCCCTGGAGAACCGTAAGAACATATACAGAACAGAAAACACACACATCTGTCAACTCAGCTGGCAATCAAACCCGCTCAAAAGTTAATTTCCATCTACATCATACCCCAGTAACTTACCAGAGAAGTTCCGTGACACAAGCATGGTGGTGAGGATGGCCCCCTGTGAGCAGAGAGAGGAAATATAACCTCTGTGTGTGTAAAATTAGAATTGAGTAAGCATGTGTGTATGTGTGACCATGAAGCGCACCTTGAGTTTCCTCCTGGCGTTAAACTTCTTCAGGCATTCCACAGTCTCTTGTCTGTGCATCATGGAAGCCACAGTTGAGCGTTGCTATGGAAACAAATAGGGAAAATATTTTTAATGTACATCTAGTGTTTTGTTGTTTCTGTAGAAGTGTTTATATGTCTGCATGTGAGGGGCGGTGAATACTTACGCAGACCCATGGGTGTTTGAGAGCTTCCTGTGCAGTGATTCTCTTGGCAGGGTTTATGGTTAGCATTTGATTGATGAGATTTTTGGCTTCAGGAGTAACCGTGTCCCATTCTGGAGATGGAAACTGTTGAATAAATGTAAAAAATAGATATTATTGCACAACTACCTCTTTGCTCTGTCAACAAGCACTGTAACGCATCAAACAAAACACCTGCTGGGATTTGCAGCTTCTGTAACTTAAAGTAGTAATAAATCAATAAAAATAAAATTAAAACACTCAAGCTGCATTTAACAAATAAATCATTTATTTTAAGACATTTTGGGGAAGGATTTTTAAAATGAATCAAATTAAACAAACTGTCTTTAAGTGATAGACGTACAAAATTCTTAATATGATATTCCAAAATTGTGATGGGAATAAATTATTGTAAACCTTTACACTTAAAAACTTTATTCGAAATACAGTATCAGCAGAAAAAGAAAAAGAAAGAAAAGATGTTAAACGCACATCATAAGCTCCTGCTTTGATCTGTTGGTAAAGTTTGTGCTGATCCTCGTCCCAGAAAGGTGGATATCCAACCAGCAGAATGTACAGAATTACACCTTAATAAAGGGAATGAAATAAAAGGTTGTTAATAACATAGAGGCGGTTGCACACAGTATAGCCACCCTACGCCATCATTTAATTATAATACATGTATTTTATACTAAGCATGCCATACTTCAAATCCATTAACATTTAATGACATACCACTATTAATAAAGGCAGTATGATCTCCATGTAACACCAGTCTTCAAATGCAAGGTTTTTAAAGTGTACCTCAAGCATATCTGCTATAGTTCCACTGCAGGATAATCAAATATACTTCAGTACATCTTTAGTTGTACTTCAGCACTATTTCTGCATAATTAACCCCTTAACTGCCGCCCCCATTTTTGGGAAAATTTCTCTGTTACTGTTATTACTGTTTTTACATTCCATTT
>JAUMHP010000046.1:2720218-2733441 GCA_032361065.1 Enteromius trimaculatus
AAAGTTGCTTAAATATCTTAATTAAACTAATGCCTAGTCCTGGCTTAAGCTAAGCCCCGTTTGTGAAACCGGGCCTTTAAGTATACCAGTTTAGTATACCAAATTTACAATTGCAGGGCATTTTTATTAAACTCATACATATGTAAAACTTCTAAAACCAGAAGAGTTTGACTAAGGCGGGAGTTCAGCTTTAGTTTTGATGGACAGCACAGACAACTATTTCTTCAGAACGAGCATGTGCTTGTCACTGTATTTGAGTTTATTTACCGCAAGCCCAGATGTCCACCGGTTTGCCATATGCTTCCTTCCTCAACACCTCAGGGGACAGGTAACCTGGTGTCCCTGCAAATCCTGTGAAATACACGGTACAATGTGACAATAAAAGCATCGGCAGTAAGTACGGGCATCTCTCTATATCAAACTACAGGTATGCAGTGTTTACATACCAAACCATGCCTGCTGGTCTCCCTGCACCTCAATGGCCAGTCCAAAGTCGGCCAGTTTCACAGCGGCGTTCTTGCACTTACTGGCCAAGAGCAGATTCTCTGGCTGAGGGGAAAATGAAGACAACATTTCTCCTGCCTTAACACACAACTTTACAGCCTCAGACACACTCGCTCAAGGTAACAAACCCAATTGTGCATGCTTACACACACTTCACAACAAAAATAGATAGTCAGATTGCTATCACATGGTCTTAGCATGAAGCCAGCACTGTGTATAATCAACCCCCCAAATCTGATTCTGTGAGATATTAGGTGAAAAACTTTCCGACTGCAGATTGTTTCTAAATGAAGGATGCAGGGGGGAAAAAAAGATGTTTGTCTTAACTGGTAAGTGTGTGTGCGTGTGTTTTCCTCCCAACTGACCCAGATTATCTAGCCTCATTATTCTCTGTCACTGATGGATGCTAATAATGTGATATCCCCTCTAGTGCCTCCCGATGCTTCCGCTAGCACACGCATGACACGATCTTATAAATCATAGTGCTATCAACACTGATCCATAAGAGCAGGCTACCAAACGGAAAATTGTCCCACACACCTTAAGCACTGCACCAGATAGTGAAATCTCCTGCATTGCAGGGTCTGGTGGATCTAACATTCAGTTCCCCCACTGCAGCTAAAATAATTAAAACTGTGGCAAAATACATACAGGGTTTTTTTTAATTATCATAATGTTCCTGAAATGGATTAAATTGAATTATTTGTTAAAATATATTTGACATTTTAATTAAACAAGTTCAAACAAAAATAAGTTTAAAGAAATATTTTATCATAATAAATAACAAATAATTATAATAAAAGTTTATATTAAAGCTGCAAGCCCGGATAAATTGATAATATTTTTTTTTTTGTTTTAAATAGCAATCACGATTGCCCTACAATTACAAACCAAGCAATACATTATGCAATATACAAGAGGTGGAGACAAAATGTTAATTGCCTCATTCTATTAAAATATTTTTCATTAATTTAAATGAATTATTTAAAAACATTTTCTTCAAATAATTCAAATGACTCGCATACATAAGCTACTATACTTGTTCCATTTCTCAATGAAGCAAATCTCTTGAATGAATGATTCAATGACTACGCATTTTTTAACAGTCACTAGTTGCCACCTAGTGGTGAAAATGCAATCAATGTTGTAGTCAACAAACGTTATTTGTCCAAGGTTTAACAGACATAGGGATCGTCATTTAGTAATAAGATTGCCATGGTGTTTGAATCAAAATTGCAATGTTTTAACAATTAATCATGCAGCTCTACTATATATGTATATTTGTTCATATATAATTAGTACACTGCTTTCATTAGAAACAAAGAGCTAATTGATTAATAGATATTAATGCATGCAAGTACAGTTGCAGATGCAGATTCAACTTGCTCTCAAGTGCTGACAGGCCAGCTTTGACGCTCCAATTTGCTGGAAGGCTTACCTACAGTATAGTGTCCTTTTGAAACAGTTGCATAGGCATTTACATATACCTATCTACAAACCAAATTTGGCTCCTAAAGGTTTCATTTTGAGCTGGCCTATTTATTACTTCTCTACATTGTTATGTTATCTCCATAATGCTCATTTCACCTCACCACCATTTCTTTATTAAAATCTCCTAGATTTCACATAACATAGTTAATGCAAAGTGCTTCCAAAAAAAAAAAAAAAAAGGTTAAACATGCGCTCTGCTGAGGGCTGGAACACCAGCAGCTAATCCCAGCCTTAAAGCTCTGTAGTGGGAGGAATTTTGATGAACAGCACCCTCGGAGAACAAATCCAGCAAAGAAGATCTGCCAAAATTTCTCTCCAACGCTCTTTCACGAACGTATAACCTCTGCAGTGAAATCCATGACTTGACTTCCTAGCAAAAATCTCATCAGCATGGGCACAGCTATGAATCAAAGCACATACTGACAAACACAGCCTGATGCACTGCTTAAATTGGCTCGGGTTGGTTCAGTTTACTTGCTTAGCTCAGTAAAATCAAAAAAGCAAGGGTGTTGATAGACGTGTCGTGTGCTATTGTGTCTGTGTGCATGTGCGAGATCGCTGCTCTCTTCTGCAGTGGCATTCCTGTCATGCCCACTCAGATTCCTGCTGTGGAAGAGCACGTGCCCCGGGCGTCCACTCAAAAGGGCACTCCAGTGTGGGCAGACACTGATAGCGTGAAACCAAAGTGCTGGTACTGTCAGAGTAGAGTATGGAGCTGACCGCAGCAATGCTGTTTTTAGCATTTACCTGGTTTCTTTTTTTTTTTTGGAAACTCCTACAGTGAAACTAAAGCTTGAATCTAAATGGATTAAATGTTGAGGTGCACCAAAATTTCTGCAACAAATATTTGAAAAACGCTTTTTTTTTTTTTTTTAAAGAATGAATTTGCAATTTTGGAAGATCATTGATTGAAAAGAGTAACGATCGTAATGAGAGATGCTAAAATAGCAATATGCAAAAGTAGTCTGGCTGAAACATCGAGAGGATGCTTGCTGCTGATGAACTTTTTATTTTTTCACCCACAAAAAAAACTTCAATTTTTGGTTTTCTAACATTATTTCTATTTGATCTAGATACTCATACATGGAAATAACCATGGTTGCAGTACTATGAAGGCATTTCAACCGTCCATGGAAAAATATTTGACTAAAATTGCAACAAAAAAAGAGAAAAGGGTAACACTTTAGAACAAGTAGCTATTAGTCATGACTTTTCCCTCAATAAATTCCTAATTTGCTGCTTATTAATAGTTAGTAAGGTACAGTAGTTGTTAAGTTTAGGTATTGGGTTGCAGGGAGGTAGAATAAAATCATGTAGAATAAGGCATGAATATAATAAATAGCTAATATTGTATTAATATGCATGCTAATAAGCAACTAATAGGTGTAACCGTAAAACAAAGTGTCATCAAAATACCAATAACAATACATTTTGAGCTCATTAATCCTTTTACATACACCTCTATCTGCAGCTACAAAACAGAAACCTTTGCATATTTCTATGCTAATTAAATCAGGTTGGAGAACCAGATTTATTTATATACATCCCTCGTGCTCTTTACAGACTCAACATGTCAATAAAAGTGCATGATGAAAACATTTTCAAAAGGATCTGTGCATTTTGACAAAAAACCTGCAGATAAAAGTATATTAATAAAGTGACATTGCAGATAAACAGGTCATGCACACGAGACAAACAAACAAGACAAACGAGCAAACCACATTACAAACCATTTACAAGATCAACAGATAAACATGCAACATGCTTTCCGTCGGCTTCTCTTCGCTGACAAACCGCAAAGCCTTAACTATTTGAGATTTTTTGTAGTTATGATAACCATCCTAGACTAACTTCTGGCCAATTCACATTTGTAATCTGACTGCAAAGCAAGCCAGGTGGCGTGTCAGACTAACAACAGTTCAATTACGTTAAGCAATAACATATCCCAGAAGCACACTGCATTTTAGAGAAGGTCAGAAAGGAGCAGTCAAATGCCACTGCAGTGCACTCAAACCTGGGACTCTGATGTCTACACTGACTCAATCTCGATAAGAGTTACACACAATCGTAGCTAATTAAATTTGGTCCAATTAGCGCCGTCAAGGAATAAGCACGATCGCCACGCACTATCACTGTGTGAAATCAGACTGACCCTTCCATGCATTTCTCAGTCTCCCAAAAGTGCAATTAGTCAAATCCACACAGCGGTAGACACGGATTTCTGCATACCAACGTTTATGAGCACATACAAAAGTTCACACACTCGAAGGACAGCGATGACATCACAACCGTCACTTACCTTCAGGTCTCGGTGCACCACGCCCATTTGATGGCAGTGAAGCACCGCCTCCAGGATCTGCTGGATGCAGTGACTGCATGCAAACAGCAAGGGGCGCATGTTAGTCTGAGCAGCGCTACAGTCCCGTGCACAGGCCAGGGGTGAGGGGTATTTGGGGCAGGTAAAAATGTAAAAGGGAAGGGGAAGGGTCTCTCTCTAGACTCAAGCTTTGCCTACACGTACCTAAATATTAGCATACAATAATTTTAGCACTAATAGTTATTCAATAGTATCAGATTAAACTCCGATTTAGCTAAAATTGGGTACATGAGTAACATTATTTTATGGAGGCAATGCTTGGAGTCTTTTAAGAGTGTATTTTATTTTCTAATGTTAAAATATGTAGAACCAGTCCACTGAAATTAATTAAAATTACAACAGCTCCCAATATATATATATATATATATATATATATTTTTTTTTTTTTGTTGTTATAGAATAATGTAAAAGTGGTCAACAGAGCAAAGATTCAAATATTTAAAAGTCATGTTCCCTATAGCTTTTCCACTGGCTGTGTGTACTTTAATCAGCTTTAGATATTAGTTAAAATAATGTTAATAATAATAATCATAAGCCTCATATTTTTTCTTAAATGCAAAAACTTTCTCATTAACTGCTCACCTAATAAATTAGAGATTCAACTCAGTCTAAAAAGCCCAAAACGCAACAAAACTGCATTTGCATACACCACCAATCTAAAGTTTAGAGTCTGTAAGGACATTTTTTTTTTTTTTTTTAGAAAGAAATTTATACTTTTATTCAGCAAAGACACATTACAGGTGAAGACTTACCTTTTACAAAAGATTTCTATTTTAAATATTTTTTTTTTACTTGCTACTATACTGAAAATAAATGTATTTCAGTTATCAACACTCATAAAAGAAATATTTCTTGAGCAACAAATCCGCTTAAAATAAATATTTTTGAAGGATCATGTAACATTGAACACTGGAGTAATGGCTGCTGAAAATTCAGCTTGACATTAACATAGAATATATAGTTGTTTAAATTGTAACATTTCCCAATATTGCTGATTTTCCTGTATTTTTGTTCTGGTGAGTTAAAAGGCCTTTTTTTTAATCTTACTGACCCCAAACCTTTGAACAGTAGTGCAAGTATTTCCATTTGTTTTGCAAAATAGATATAGATAAGCATAATCAGTATAATATCATATAATTAAAGCCGTTTAATACTACACTGCAACATTGTAATACTTCAATTACATAGACATGCCACTAAGTTAATTTCATCTACAACATTACGGCAGCGTTCTATACCCTCTGGATCCTGCTAATTGCTGCTTGCAGCTCTCCTCCTCTCCTCCTCCCTAGGGCAGTCAAAGAGGGTTTTGGAAATTCAACCTTAAAGTAACTCATACAGAATAACACAGCTGTACATCTATGCAGTCTTTCATAAATATAGCATTGTGAGTGTGTATAAAGTGATTTCGGAGTCGAGGAGCGTAGGATAGCAGCAACACATGCACAAACGCATGTGAGGTGGTTGCCAAGAGACCCCTGCATTTTGCGATGCACGGGTACAGCCTACACCAGGAGCGAAAGATGCTTTCGGTATTTAACAGCCCAAACCCAAATGATAACACTCTGAGGGAGACTGAGGTGGAGGAAAAGCGACATCAATTGGGTAAATCAATTAACGCTGTAAATGGCTCTCTAGGTCAAAGCTATTCCAATATACAGCATATCCCATGAGTCAAATCATTCAGTGCTGGAAGAAAAAGATGGGGGCTGCTATAGCTGTTCTACAATCACACAGCACATGGAGGGTGAACAGTAAGAGGTTTGCATGCTGAAGTGAGAAAGAGTGTGTGTGTGTGTGAAGGTCATGTGATATGGTGTAACTGCGAATGACATTAACTGCATAGAAATCTTCAAAGCTACAATCTGACTTGTGCTACTGTAGAAGAGGTGAGCGAGATTATCTTGTAGAAAAAAGGTTATACTTTGATTCAGCAAGGACACAAAATGTATCAAAAGTAACCGTAACAACACTGATAATGAACATTTTTTATTTTTTTTTTAGAAAATGCTGCTCTTTAAAATATACTATTCATTAAAGAGTCCTGAAAAAAATACTTTTATCGATACCACTTACCGATCTGGTACCGATCTGTATTTTTGTTGTGTTTTTAATAAAAAAAAAATCATAATGACAAAAAAAACTCATTGAGAACAGAATTAACAATTAATAAGACTTATTTTGTTAATGCAAAATAATGATCTGTAGCCTAACAAATGAAATATTAAGCAAATATTACAAAGACAAAACAAATGATTGTAAAACAAATAAATAAACAACTATTTTCCTGTAAAAGAATAAACAGCGGTTACAGTCGGAGCATGCAGGTAGGCTGCAAGAACACCAAAAAAAGTTTTTCATGTCATTTTTTTTAACCAAAAAAGTTGCAAAATGCAGCTAAACAATCAGTTGTGGCTAAAGTTTGTTTTATTAGAGCACATTCACATACATGAGTTAACTGTGTTTGGGATTAAAAGTTATAAAAGTTTGGAACCTCTTGCGATGTACACTAAATAAAGTGACTGTGACTTTCATCACTAGAAATTAATAGTTAGGTAAGCTCTGCTTTATATCTTAATTTTCTGTTTTCTATTATCTCTGCTTTATTTCTTAATAAGCATAGTTTATTATTATACATTTATTTGTAAGTACAGTCACAAATAGTCTAAAATTTATTTACGCTACTGCAGCAAAAAATACTCTAAATATTTATTATTTTTAATGTAACCAAAATGTGTGTTTATTAAATTATTAGCATTTTTATAACATACTAATTTAGAGAGACCTTATGTGATGTCATTATTTTGGAAGAATGCTAGCATAAGTAATTATACATGTTTTCTTATGCAAGATTTTTTATTTTAAAAGACGTGCCTGAAAGTCGTTCTTCTGTCAGATGCAGTTTAATGAGTAAAAACAAACTGTCCCGATTCAGTGTCTGTGATCAGATGAGATTTATTGTCAGTGACATTATTCTATCATTATTTTCACAACCTCTGAAAAGCGAACTATCCCGTCCTGCCAGATGTTATGCTGTGTTTGTTGCACGCATATATTTGCTTTGTTTTTTTTTTCTTCTAACTATATAGTGGGTCGTGGCTTGTTTTTTTCTCTTCAGTACATCAGAGCTTATCGATACTTCGGTCTTTTATAATTTAGTACCGGTACCGATTAAGTACCGAGTTTCAGTTATATATGCATGTATGTAGCCTAAATGTGTGTGTATAAACATATGTATATACAGTACGTGTGTGTGTGTGTGTGTGTCTGTTTACTGAATGCAATCTAATTTATTCATATAATTACATATTAAATATATGTAATGCAGTGCTTTGATAAAAATGCATTTCTCTCAGTTTTTTGTCCAAAAAGTTGTATTTCTGATGAAACCTATCTGCATTCAAGTGATGATAAAACATGAACACATAAAGATAGAATACAATGAGTTTTGGGGGGGGTTGGGTTCTTTATTTTAATATATATAATATGTTCATATATGCATACCAGAAAATATTCTGAAGGCCATCAAATTTAGATGGAAATAATAAAAAATTCTGGCGGTGGCTGGCAACTTTTAATTTTTTTTTAAACGCTGGTGGGGAAAGAGTTAAGAACGTTTTGTGAATCCGGCCCTAGACCCACATTTTTTTAATTGTAGTGTTTTATCAAGCATCAATGCATAAAGAGGCAATCATTTCATTAGAATGAATAATTAATTAAGTTTTATGCTAAACAGATCAAAAGCTTTTTAACTAAATAATACCAACATTCTTGTGAGAAGCCAATTTAGATCATGTAAATTTGTATTATTTAGGAATAAGTGCTACAGTAGGATTCTGCAGACTGAAACTGCGCCATTTGAAAACATAAAGGTTTTAAGAATAATACACACAGGATCACTGTTTTGATGTTTCATTTAAGCTTTGACTCTGACACTGTCAACCTTCAAGTAACTTGTTATTTTGCAGAATCTTATCCAACACGAATTGGACATTGCCATAACATTTTAAAAGGCTGCATTTAATTTAAATGAATTCCATTTCAAGCAAAAGAAAAAAAAGCCCATCATTCACACATACTAGAGGATGACTGATGTAAATTATGAGATTTACATAAAACTAGAATCCATCTCATGCAATCTAGCCTTAATGACTATATTATTGTTTAAATATGGCACTTTGAGCATGAACATCACTGATCGGGACAGTGCTGCATAAATAACGTTATAGCTGTGATTATTATTATCCATGTGCAGTGTGCACTGCATGAGTTTACTGGCATGTGTGTAAAGTTCTGGCATGGCAGTAAAGTTCAGGGCTGTAAATTAAAGTGCTGCATTTGCTTTCTAAATGTCTCCCATTAAAAGACCACGGAGCGTGACATATGGTCACGCAAATGTAAGACAGGCTGTCTCCGAATCAACCCATTTCTCAGAGTGAATCCGTCTGTTTACCCTGCCTTTAAATGTATGAATGCATAGAGAGATATTTAGATATTAAAAGCATGTACGGTTTTATGCATTCATCCTAGCGTGTGCGTGTGTGTTTCTTCACACCTCCCCCAGCGTCAGCTGCTGATCATGGCTGGATTGCAGAAGAAGATGTGTGTATGACTGTGTGATTGTGTAGGGGTGAGACAGGAAGTGTCACTGTGTTTCAGCACAAAATCTCCACTTCAAAGGACTGCTGTGGACATTAAAATGTCTAAAAATGTACTGAAACTCACTTTAATATTAGCCTTATTCCCTGGACTAACGTCACTAAATATTACAGTATTTGAGTCTCTTCTCAAACCCTTCATGAGAGTGCGAACTCTGGCAAGAATCTTCAACGAGAAGTAAAACTGCAGTTATTTAATTAACTATGTGTACATTTGGTTAGTAGTAGGGTTTGGTTTAGGGTTACTTGCATGTAATTATGCATCATTTATTGTTATTACAATAGTAAGTAAATGTAACATACTGTAGCTCAAAGAATGACTGGATGTTCATAATACATAAACCTACTTAAACTAATAAAACAAGATGATTTGCTATTGCCAAGGCATGTTGACTACCTTACAGCCCAATGAGATCCAGATTCCAGAAAGACCAAATCCATCATAAAATGGAATTTACAGCAAAATTTGAAATTTGAGCGTCTGCGAATATTAAACCGCAATAGACTGCTATTGAAATATGAAATCTGCATGTACATTTTGTTAATAATAAATTGTTCATTTATGAGCATGACCCACATGAACTTCACCTCCAGAACTGCTCTGAGAGTATTTCACAAATTCATTTGAAAAACAACAACAACAAAAAAACACACGATAGAATGTATAACGCAAAGTAAAAACAACACAGTTTGCTATAATTATATAATGTGCAATATCACACAGTTTATCGCCTATGTTTAAATGTAAACAATAAACACTGTGTCAAAAAATTGTCACAACATTTTAGAACTTTCATTAAATTGATTAAGTTTCATGAATTCATTTTGATTAAAACAAATTTCTTATGAAGAATGATGATAAAGTTTAAAACACAAAATCCAGAAAAATTAACTTTTCATAGTGCCGTTATTGTTAAAAACCCATTTTGTTAATGAATTCAATTTACTTTTTGATTAGAATTGACAGTTCGCTCAGCATTTCTGACACAGAAAACATGGTAAAAATTTTACACTTTAACAAAGTAATTTGTGAATTTTTATACAAAGATCCACTGTAATCTAACCATATATTTACCTAATTATGATTTAAAGAATAGTTTTTATTATTTCATATCATATCATTCCAAACCTGTTTGGCTTCCTTTCTTCTGTGGACATGCAAGGCCAGACAGTTTTGTAACAACATGAGCATGAGTAAACGAACACAGGATTTTCATTTTTGAGTGAACTGTGTCTTTAAACAATAGTAATCTATAGTAAGAATGAATAATAAGAAACCTAATAAGCAAAAACACCAACAGTTCTGATCATCTGCACAACGGCGTCAAGCTAAAGATCAAGCACAGGAAGTAAGGATTCAGGAATTTTGGGACGGCAGTCAATGGATTAGGGGAAGCCCATGATGCCATACACAGACAGACGGATAGACAGACGGACAGACAGGCTACAGACACACAGACGGGAGCAAACAGACAGGTTACAGACAGGCGGTGTGTGAGCTACATACTGACCTTCAGGTCCCTGTGCACTATGTCATGTTGGTGAATATGATGGACACTGTCTAGAATCTGATGGATACAGTGACTGTGAAGACAAAAACGGAAGAAAAGAGAAAGAAGAGGGGGAGGGAGCGAGGGAGGAAGTGAGAGGTGAGGGGGAGATGTGAAAATAGATACAGTGAAATCAAATGATTGATGGAGGGATGGCAGTGCATTGAACGAAAGGAGCGGAGATGGAGAAAATAAGGTGACGGGTTGAATCGATGGCATAGATGTGAATGGTGGAAGTGAAGAGACAGAAACATTTAGACATTAAACACCACTGTCAACAACAAGAACAGCATCAGAGAGAGAAGGACAGAGAGAGTAGGTGAGGAGAAACGTAGTGTGTGTGTTAAATCTGAGAATAAATGCTAGTGTGATGTGGGGAGATGCTATACAAATGCAATGCGTCTCTAAAGGGACCATCTGTCTCACACACACACGTATAACAATGTTTTGTTTTATGGTTCAAAAGTTTGTAATGTTAAATACTCACCAAGGCTGCATTTAAAAATACGGTCCCACTTTATATTAAGTGTCCCTTATACCTGTGTACTTCCATAGTAACTAGATGTGCATGTAGTACAGTATGTAACCACATAACTGCACACGTGTGTGTGGAAGTATGAATGTCTAACAGGACTAACAGCACTTGTGTTACACTTTATATTAAATAGACAATTTCTATGGATTTAGCATGTAATTACTCTGATGTCACACAGCAGCTGGCAGTAAGTTAGGCTTTACATATAAATTTTGGTTGGTGTCCAGAATATTACACTTTATATTAAGTGGAGTTACCATGTACATACACTGGTATTACAGAGGTGCACCAACTCCACCCACTTTACATATCCCTACACCTACCCAAGTACACCCCCTGATCTCCCCCTGTTCAAGTTACTCTTATACATACTGCTGTTACTAAATGTAGCCACAGTATGTAACTCCTGTTACATGACTACTTAGTGAAGTGAAAAAAGTGTTGTTACCAATGTCCTGTTACACATGTGTACTTACACACACCATTCTGAGGGGTGTTACATGTGTGTAGCTACAGAAATATTACAGCTGTAGATACTGTGTACTTACACTGTGGTTACATACTAGATACAAATCTAGTTACTATGGAAGCACACGGGTATTAGGGACACTTAATATAAAGCGGGACCAAAAAGGGAGTAAAATAGTAATATTATTAGAATTTAAAACATGTTCTCTTTTAATATATTTCAAAATGCAATTTATTTCTGTGATGGCAAAGCGGCATTACTCAAGTCTTCAGTGTAACATGATCCTGATATTGCTCATGAAACCCATATTTTTGGATTTTTAATGAATAACAATATCAAAACAACGGCATCTATTGAAATAGAAAGTTATTAATACTATATACATAATAAACGCCTTTACTGTCAGTTGTTCAATAAAAGTTATAATTTATTAAAAAATACAAAAGAATCTTAAAAAAATAACACAAGTGACATAAAAGTAAAAACCTTATCCAAAACTATGTCCTAACCTGTCACAATATGCCAAGTTGAATACAAACTGCTGCGTGATATGATATTAATGTATGGTTGTGACAGGACTTTAGAGCTGTGAGATTTCACAGTGGGCGGGGCTAACCAGCACAAAGCTACAGAAATAGAAATTAATCAACAGGATGACCTTCTACTCGTCACCTGCCAACCATGCTCATATTCCCATCGATTTTATCACTTGTTTTTTTTAACACGCCACATTATTACAATTTATTCATGATATCATATATTTTTCTAAAGCTCAAGGCCGTGCACCTGTAGGTGGGAAAATTCTTAACTATAAACAGACATAATAACACAAAAGTGCTGTTGACTGATTTAAATCGCTAAAGCTCAGCCCGTTTCCATTCACAGCAGCGTCATGCCCTGCTTCTGTTCCACCTCCAACAACACAGCGGAGTAGGTGTCACTAACACTATCACGCACAGAACGAGAGAGCCTAAACGTCTGAATAAAAGAGAGAAGGCAGACAGAAAGAGAGAGAGAGAGACAGGTGGAGAATGGAGGAGGGGAGAAAGACAAAGCCCTAATTACGTGTGTTAATTGGAGCCCTAGTTTCTCCCTCTCTCTGAGGAGGCAGGGGGCAGCGCACGGCTGCAGGGCTTCACAAGAAGAGGGACATTTAGAGTGAAAGAGAGAACAACAGAGATGGAGAGGAGGGAAAGAGAGAGAGGAGGGACGGAAGGCAGGTGACTAGAAGCAGGTCAGCAGGAGATGAGTTTCCTTGCATCTATTCCAACAAAAGAAACAGGCAAACATTTGATTCCTCAGCCACAGTTAAACTTCATAAAGAAGTCTTGTAACTAATAATTCCCCTTGTTTTTTTTAAACCGCTAATAATTCACTTCTAACTATTATTTTAAATATATACTAGGTAATAACACATTTGAAGTGTAACAAATTACACTTAAAAAATAATAAATGTAATAATAATTGCATTACTATTTTATATAAAAATAACAGAATACATTATAAACAATAAAATATAATAAAATAAACTGCTACTATTATTATGACTATAATTGTAACACTCCAGCTGAAAGTGCCAGCAGGATTCTCATGATGGCATTTCAGTCTGTTATCCTTTGCACTGCTCATCTGTCTCTGT
>JAUMHP010000046.1:2752155-2763578 GCA_032361065.1 Enteromius trimaculatus
ATACTAATGAGCGTCAATGGGTGCCGGCTGTGCTGACACTCAGCGTGCTCTTCCCGAAACTATGTTAAAACATCCCTAAAAAATTGCCTTTAAAATTGTCCAAATAAAGTTCTTAGCAATGCATATCACTCATCAAAAATTAAGTTTTGTTATATTTATGTTAGGAAATTAAACCAATATCCATATAATGTATTTTTGGCTATTGCTACAAATATACCCTTGCTACTAATGACTGGTTTTGTGCTCCAGGGTCACATACTGATAAATTGGTGCCATAAATCTTGACACAATAAGTAAAAAATAAAACACTATAAATAGCGAGTGAGAGTACAGGTGATGCATTTATTGCTAGAGCAGTGAAGAATGTGGCATTTCTAAATTTTGCCATGTGCACAACAATCCGACCGAGAATTACGAATTATTACAGACAAGGAAACCGTCTCATTTCAGTGACTAATTTGGATGAACAGAATGTTCTAGATGTCTGTCTCTCACCAGAGGCAGAATAAGTGGGTAGAACTGAGAAGCAGTGCTCAGCGTGTCCATGGAGACAATGAGGCTACGCAGCTGTAGACGCTGATGTACAGAGCTCCGCAGCCCAGGCAGCAGCACCTCGCTTTTGCGCAGACTGTTAATGTAGACAGGTACGGCTTTCAGAAACTGAGGCAGCACCAGCTGACGGAAAGAAAGAAAGACACACAGAGAGAAAGAGAAGAGAATGACACTTGAGACTCTATTATTCAGATTAAATAGGCATCACTTAGAACAGCTTCTTTGTATTATTCTCTGCCTGCATCATTAACAGGCTAATGAATCATAAAATTAATTGATATTGGAGTAACAGTCTGTCATCTCCTAAAAATACTTTACTCCCCTAATACTAGAAGACTTCACAGTCCTAAATAGCCTGATTAGGCTTTAATTACACAACTCCTTAATAACTTTCTAGGGCTTTTTGCATGAAAGGCAATTTGACAAAAAGGTGACTATTTATTTAAGCAATTAAAAATTAATTGGACTGAAATGGTGAGAACATATTTTTTAATTGGTATCACAAAATCATGGTTTTATATTTGTCTAAACTATTGCATCATCTGAAAATCTCTAGAGTTTCTGCATATTCAAAAGCGTGTGCTGGTCTAGTGCCTTATGAAACGTAAGTGAGAGAACACACCTGTCCTGGGGACACAGAAGTAGTGCAGCTTTGTTTCCTGAAGCAAGCCAACATCTCAGTAACCTCCGTCTGTAACTCCTCACGCAAGGACTGCAGCGGACTCTCCAGGGCTAATGAATACACTGACCCACACACAGACAAAATAAGCCAAGATAACCAAATTGAAGTAAAACTAGAAAGACTGGGTTCATTGCAATAAAACAACTGATTGTGCACAAAGTGATTATATAAGTACTGTTTCCTTTGCAGTGTTCACATGCCGTTTATTACTGCATGTAATTCATTAAAATAGATTCATTTCAAAAAGTTGATTACAAAATGCACCTACATTTTTGGAATGTTTTTGTTGAATAAAATAGTATTTTCCCAAAATATTTGATCATTGAGGATTTATTTTAAAAGTCTAAAAACCTCATCTCGTTCTCGTGAACCTAGTGTCTCGTCTTGTGGGATAAGTGTCTCGTCACCATCACTTATTAACATTAAAAAGTTTACGATAAGAAAGATTTTTGAAAGACGGCTCTTACGTATGCTCACCAAGGCTATATCCATTTGATCAAAAATTCTATAAAAATAGTGGTACTGTGAAATACAACCACCTTTTTAAAAAATGTTTTGCATATTAATATATTTTAAAATGCAATTTATTCCTGTGGTGACAAAGCTGAACTTTCAGCATCATTACTCCATTGCTCAACATTTGTATAGTTATAAAAAGCTGCCTAATATTTTCATAGAAACAGTGTATTTTTATTTATTTTTTATTTTTACGAATAGAAAGTAACAACATTTATTCGAATAGAAGTAATTTGAAACATTATTATGTCTTTACTGTCACTTTTAAACAATTCAGTGCATTCTTACTGAATAAAAGTATTTCTCTAAAAAATTACCCTGAACCTTTAGTTCACAAAACAGTAATATATTCACTTCTGAAAGTGCTGTTCTGGAATTTTAGTAAAATTTAGTAAAAACAAGGTCAAATTTGGTTTCATAATGATATATGATTCATATATTAATATTGTTTTATTACTTTTCTTGCAGTAGAACGTGAGAAGTGTCTCGGCCTGGCTGCTTCTAAAGGCGTCTAGCGGTTGATGGGAAGCGGACAGAATAATGCTGTGTATCCGTGTCCTGTTCTCTCCAGACGAGCTGCTGTATGACAGCACAAACTACAAGCAGATGAGAACACAATTGAACCAATACACACATCATATCATATCATTCCTATTACTCTCAGAGAAGTGTCGTTTATCAAAATTTGAGACTGGATGATATGAAAATTGATAAATGATTTTATATCAAACCAATGACATCACATCAGTACTACCTGTATGGCTATGCCCCTCGTTTCATCCAAAGACTTGTTGTGAGTGAACTCAAACGCCAGAGCCGTGCGCCAATCAAGCGCTGCCATGGCAACACAGCAGGAGTCAGGACTGGCGATGAAGCAGCCATAGCAACCAGATATGCGCATCTCTGCAGAAACACGGCAATTGAGCTGTTAATATATCCACCAGGTATTTACAAATAACATCTGACAATCATGCATTGAGTTACAAACAAGTGACTATCCATTCAAGTACTCAAATGATTCGATACGTGGCAGATTGTTTTATACAGACTATGACCTATGCTCTGTGTCTAATTTTAGCTTAACTCCAGTCTTAACGTTTAGTTGGCAATAACCTTCTTAGTTCCTCTCTGTCTTAAAATCTTGGTTTCTTGAATCTTTTTGACGCCCCTTTGGTTACCTTTACTGACACAAACTCTGAGCTGAACTTTGAAGGCCATCTGCATATTCACACATCTGCTCAGATCAGCTCGGAAGCGTTCCTGTTCCATCTCTGACTGCAAAAGAAAAGCACATGCAAACATTAAGTATGAAATTATCCAGTTTGTTCACACTACATTAAATATGGTTGTCACTCTTCTTCTGAGTGTTTAATCCGGTTCTCTTCACACAGCAGGAAGCGGACTGAATAATGCGTGTATCTGTGTCCTAGTTTAGTTATTTATAGATGTGACAACCACATTCTAAATACATCACTCCCGAAAAATTCACTCTGATTACTGAAACGTTGCACCTGAAAAAAAATCACTTGAAAAACTTGAAATGCACTTGAAAAAAAAAGGTGTACAGAACTAAATGGCAACTAAGCTGCTATTGCAGTAACACCACTTTCTTTAAGAATTTGACAGTTTGTTACTAGAAATTCACAGAAAACCCAAAAAATGTTGATCTTGTTTAGCTTATGAGAAAAAAAGAAAAACAAAACAAACAAGAAAAAAAAAAACAGAAAACAAGACATCTCACAGGCCACTATGTTGTATTCTGGGTTTTGTTCTGGGTTTTTTCCCCATGTGTCCGCCTTTGCCCATATTTGGTGTTCCTGTCCTCATCATTAAGATATTAGGTAATTATTCTCCAGTTGTGTTCCCCAGCTGGAGGGGGAATAGTATATTTACCCTGTTTGTGCCAGTCTCCCTTGTTCGGTCCAATTATGAATCAAAACCATGTGTAATTAATTTAAATCATTAACAGTTATTTAACAGTAATTTATTGTTTTGCAAAAAAAATGTTTTTAAGGCCCTATGAAATTCCTTTTTTTCTTTCTCAAATTCAGTTTTATTTTTACCAAAATTGTGTTTTCCATTAATTTTCTGGATTCCATTTTCATTCAATTTTAATAATATTGCATTTTGATTAAAGGGACTGACTTTTAATTTATTCATAAAAAATTTGGCAAATTCTGTGACTTTCCTTGTTTCAAAGTAAATTACATTTTTACGACTGTATTCTGCGATTCCATCTGAGTTTAAGGCCCTAAATATACTACACATTATATGCAGTAAAGTAAAAAATAGACTCTTTTAGGGCCGACGTCACAATTACAGTACATCACATCACTAGCTGGAGGCAAAACAAAACAATTTCCAATTCAAAACAGTACAGATTCTATGTAGTGAAGGCTTCAGTTTGAACCTTTAATGCATACCTGATGCCACTGTCAGACAAAAAACGACGACAGCTGTGGTATGAGATTACACGAGCGACAATTAAACAATTGTCAAAACTGCTTGCGTTTGCAGAGCACACTTCTTATCAGAAAATGTAAAATGAAGTATAGTCTTTTGATGTTATTTGCACATCTGAAGATTTTTTATGCATGCAAGTTAAGTTGTGCATGAAATGATGTCTGTGTGCATGTGTGTGAAACAACAAACCAAAGATTTATATGCTTAACCATTTGTAAGTGTATATGCAGTGTTGTGATTAATTGTGGCTAGAATAATAATGCAGCTGTAAAAACAGTGGCCTGCTGAATTTGAAATATATACATCTTCCTGATTAAATAGTCACGGTGAGTTTGAGTTAGCCGATCTGGTCTCACCCATTAAAGTTAATCAGAACTTCATAGCTATCGTTATTCCACCTAAGCTCTGCCCACAAAAAAATTCACAACGTTTGCTAACAAAAAAAGGGTTTATAATATCATAAAAGAATGCCAATGTAGTATTTGTAGCAAAAAGCTTGATTCTACACATTTTCAGTAAATCTGAATCTTTGATATCTGATTACCATTTATACCAGTTATCATGGTCATGTTATTTTCTAACAGACCATTTATCATCCATTACTACATTGCTCTAATTGCAGGGACGATCCTCTCGGGGCAGGCAAGTGGCTTGCTCAGGGGAACTATGTTGGGAAGGCAAACTTTGTAACATTTCCAGTTAATAGGATGTCTACAAAAGCCTTGTATTAGCAGCAGAGATTTTTAA
This sequence comes from Enteromius trimaculatus, assembly GCA_032361065.1. Taxonomy (NCBI): domain Eukaryota; kingdom Metazoa; phylum Chordata; class Actinopteri; order Cypriniformes; family Cyprinidae; genus Enteromius; species Enteromius trimaculatus. The sequence goes on from JAUMHP010000046.1 coordinate 2,757,116, forward strand.
CAAGTACCAACCATTATGACATTCCAGGCTAATTCTCCAGGCAACCATAGGGTTGTTTTGAATGTTCAAATTTGTGCAGCAGTTTTAAAGTAATTGGGCTCTAAGGTTTTCTTTGTATGACATAATAGGACATGAGGGTGTAACTGATGGCGAGTGCAGATGGCATTTATTACCTGTAGACTGTTATAGCAGAAGAGACCACCCCCTGTGAGAAAGGGGATGTGCCCTGGCCAGGCCCCGCCTACTTCTTGAAGGGAGAACACAAAAATGTGCACGCTGCAGCCTTGATTGACACATTCTTTAGCCAGTGAGATCGAAGTATCTGGTCCTTGGAAGATGGACTAATATGAAACAAAAGAAGAAGCAGATAAATAAAACATCTTTAGATAATAAACTTTAAGGACAATATTGTGGAGAAACTGCATGTTCTTTAATTCACCTTCACTTTGCTAGAGCTCAAGAAACCAGAGGAGCTTTTCTGATTTGAGCCTTCAGAAACAGGTGAGGAATGAAAGATCAATAATTTGCCTGGAGACGCTGCATCCTTTTGAAATGAGACGCAAGAGATTTATAAATCAACAGTTGCAGCACGAGCACTGAATTTTTCAAATGTGCATGTTTAAGACTCATATTAAGGCTCTTGCCTGAAGAATCTTCAGCCCTGCAGAAACGGAAAGCTCTTGTGAGCAGGATCTATCCGATTCAGGATTGAAAAGTGAAATTTCCTGTAGAACTCTGCCCAAGAAGAAAGGAATAGTTACTATATTGTTAACTTCACAGTTAAATATATTGTTGATTATTTTTTTACAGTAACAATTGTATGTGACCCTGGAGCACAAAACCAGTCATACTGTAAGTAGCACGGGTATATTTGTAGCAATAGCCAACAATACATCATATGGGTCAAAATGATCGTTTTCTTTTATGCCAAAAATCATTAAGATATTAAGTAAAGATCATGAAGATACTTTTCTACCGTAAATATATAAAATTTTAGTTTTTGATTAGTAATATGTATTGCTAAGAACTTCATTTGGACAACTTTAAAGGGTTAGTTCACCTCAGAATTAAAATGTATTCATCATTTTGATGAAATCAGAGAGCCATCTGATCCTCCATAGACAGCAACACAACTAAAACTATGATCCAGGTCCAGGTTAATTTTAATTGTATTGCTGTCTATAGAGAGTCAGACAGCTCTCTGATTTCAACATTTTTAAATTTGTGTTCTGAAGATGAAAGAAGGTCCTATGGGTTTGGAACAACATGAGGGTGAGTAATTAAAGACAGAATTTTCATGTTTGGGTGAACTCACCCATTAAAGGAGATTTTCTCAATATTGTGATTTTTTTTTACACCCTCAGATTCTAGATTTTCAAATAGTTTTCTCTCTGCCAAACAGTGTCATATCCTAACAAACCAAACTTCTATGTTCTAAGTGGAAAGCTTATATATTTAGCTTTCAGATTATGTATAAATCTTAAGTTCATAAAATTGACCACTTTTTTTTGCTCCAGGGTCACATATTAGAACAAACACAAATTCAAAACCTCTCAAGAATGTGTCTGCAGTCTTTCAGTGGCACCAGAAGGCCCTCCACCACAGGAAGCTCCAGCTCCTCACAGTCAGTGATGACCATCATGTGAGGGCGGGACAGAGCTGGACTCAGGTTATACAGATGGATCCGGCTGTCATAGGTCATCAAACCCACTCGAAGATCTGATTGGTCAGTTTCTTCAGGCCTAAAACAACAAAAGAACATTCACAAGCCGTCTGAACTCCAGAATTGATTTTGAATATTAATAATGGACATGACTGTGAAAATAATTTTGATTGTTAACATCCCTTACCCATTTAAAGGTTGCAATTGAGAACAGATCTGCTTACAAATGTGGTCTAGCTGCCCCGTTCTTATTGCACTGGCAGATACATCTATTGCCAGCAGCAACACAGCAGCTTTACCCTGTTAATTAGATCACAGTGGAAATCAGAGCTATTTAACAATTTAAATAAAACTGGCATCAATATAAAAGCTGACTTGGAGTCTGTAAGATATTTCAAAAATATTTTAAAATATGTCTCCTATGCTCACAGAGGCTGTACTTATTTCATTAAGAATTACAGTAAAACAACAATATTTTAGGACGTTATTAGGTTTTTAATCAACTGCTTTCTTGTTAAAATTAAATTATTCCTGTAATGCAAAGCTGAATTTTCAGGATCATTACTCCAGTCTTCAGCGTCACATGATCCTACAGAAATCATTCTATTACGCTGAAAAAATGATATTTTATCAGTGTTTTGTGGAAACTTTGATACTTTCTTTTCTGGATTAATGAAAACAACATTTCAATATTAATTTCATACCATATCTATTAACATATTTACTGACAGAAAACTAACTTTTAATTAAACTTTATTAAACATACTTTAGCACAATGCATATTTTATAAGCCTAAAACGCACTTTTGCTCGCGAAATTCATCTGATATGTTGCCTTTGCTATGATAACTCTGGATGTGCTCTGTTGATGTGTGGTGCTGCTTATGTGATACAACTCCCGACCTTCTGTTTTTCCAGGATCTCATATGAGCCAAGACTGAGCTCAGGCTTTGTTTCGCAGTCGACACGGCGACCCTGATTAGTGGGCTGATAGGACTGCCATGGCACTATGAGAAAAAGACATGCTTGAGCAAAGATAGAAAGACACATAGAGTAGCTTTAACTGAAATTGAGAAAGACTGCAGGCCAAGCAAGACTAACCTTCACTGAGTTTGTCGCAGAAAGGGCAGTAGAATCTTTGCCCGCAATCCTGCCAGCTCATAGCAGGGCACATGAAGGCCCCGCAGTGTGCACAGCCCTTAACACAATCTCCCGCCTCACAAACTGGCACATCATGCTGAGGAAATCATTCACATTGCATGTTCATAAGGGCAGTAAAACACTGAGGAGTATGTGAAGGTGACTGAGATTTCTGACACAAACCATACATACATTTATACAACCATACATTTTTTTCCATACATACTTCTCCTTTTTCTGGCCTGGCAAGCGGACACACTATTGCAGCCAGCGGGAGATGACACTTCTGAGCTGACTGAGCCTCTGCAGGGAAGCTGTAGGACGTGCAGCGGATGAAACGAGGTGTGGCATTACCTGTGATGAACAGAGAGCCACAAAAAAGCGAAGAACCACAACCGAAGGTTTAGCTACTGTAGATTCTGCTACATCTCGGACCAGATAGCAACACTCTCTTTTGATTGTTTATTAAGTAACTTTTTTGAGAAAGAAAAAAACTAGAAAAAATAAATTCATAAGGGCCAAACCGCACTAAACTCCGGTTTTACAGACCAGGCTTAAGTCTAGTCCTAGAATAAATCTGTCTGAGTCTGAGCTGTTTTAACTGAAATAAACTTGCAATGATCTTAAAATATATCAGTGTCTTTGTTTTGTCTCAAGATGCATGTTTTAAAAAAGAACTAAAATGTCCTATTTGAACTATGGCCTAATCCTGGCGTAGTCTAAGCCCTGTCTATAGAAAAATGGTCTTAAATGTTTTAAATTTAAGGTAACACTTTACAATAAGGTTCATTAGTTAACTACATTAGTGAACTACTGTATGAACTACGAATGAACACTTCGTTAATCATATTTAATCTTAATTTCGGAATTTACCATAACCCTAACTCTAATATTAAAATGATAATTTGTGTTCGTTAATCAATAAATGATGAACATGTATTTTTATTAACTAACATTAACAAATCTTAACAAACAGTGTATTAATTTAACTGTTCATTACTTGTTCAGGTTAGATAATTTATTAACTAATGTTAACAGCTTTATTGTAAAGTGTTACCAAAATTAATTTAAAGGTAACTCACTACTGGCAAGATGGGCTTTTAATAAAACTTGTCTGCAGAAAGCATGCAGTTTCAGTTTTAAATGACTGTGACCAACAATGGAAAAGATTGGCAAATGTAAGATTTGTAACTTTACATTTCATGAAAAAATTGTTTACTCTTCACAATTTAACCTTTAAATTATTATTGTTAATAATATTATTTATAATAATATTTTGAAATATTTTTAAAACGGTTTACCCCATACAAATTATTTTTTTATCCAATTGAATTTCTTTCTCAAAATAAATTCAATAAAATAATTAATATTCAATGCCCATCAAGAAAGCACAATGTTTTTGGTGCCAATTTGTTGTATTTGGCCAAACAGTACTAAATGTTTTTTGATTCAGTTATTATTATTATTGAAAACAGCAACAGCTAAACATCACAAACAATAATAATGATGATAATAATATTCACTTTATTACTTTAAAAACAGCCCAATTAAAGCAAAACCTTGAAGCTGTAATGGAAATGCACAGCATACTGTGTTTGTCCTAGTATCAGCAGGACTCCACCGTTAATGTGCTGCTATATTTACGAGACTGAAAAACAGCAGCTGTGTTTGAGATTATCATGATGTCTCATTATAAGAACAACACCTGTCAATATTTCATTACCTTTGTGTGTCTGGCACCATCATTGTTTGAAAGTCAGGTAAAGTCAAAATTATTTCAACAAACGTACAACAAAAGCTGATGTGATAAGAAAACCAGGTGCGGTCACATTTATTTTCCAGGTAAATTTGCAAATGAAGTCGAAAGATAATGCAGGGCAGCAGTGACGGTACCTCTGTCCTCCAGGATGCACTGTGTGGAGGAGAGAGGAGGAACTGAAGATTTGCATTCGGAAACAAACACTTTCCCCTCCCACTGGATCCTGTCCTCTTTAATCACCTGGACCTGAACATTCAAGAGACATTTAGACACTGAGACAAAGCAACACAGCCATACACACCAGTGCAGAATAAGAGGGCTAGTTCATTTACCACACTGGGGAGAAGCTGAGGATCCAGGCCGTACCGAGACTCTGTCTTCGAATTTGACACTGGACTCGTCTGACAACACAGAGAAGGAGAAAGTGATGCTTCGGTAAATTCAATACGGATCATGTGGGACTCCCGCTTGTATAATACACGAAAACACACTGCAAATGTAACACTCTGAACGTTATGTAACTCTCTTCAACATCCAAGCTTTTCAGCAATCGCTTACAAGCCATACTGATGAAGCTTAAAAAGCTCATTAAAGTTAAAAAAACTATTGTGATGGCTACAGCTTTCTAATTTAGATAACTTTGAATTTCCAGAACTTTTCTAGTGTTGTGGTGTCTTTAACTGTTTTATTTAATGTTTCTTTTATCCCTAAATTAGTGTTTACAGCTGCTTACACTGTTACTGGTAAAAGCTTTTATTCTAAAATATATTCAATTGTATTTTACTTAAAAAATCTATTAAAGTTTTTATTACGACGTAGAATTACAGAAAGCATTTTGATTTCGATGCATGTTAATCTCGGACAGCTAAATGGTTTAATACCAGATTAAAGAGAAAAAGATTCAAAGATTAACGTAATATTTATAAAAACACAATATAGATATACCGGCAGCTTCCCTTCTTATTGAAGTATAACAGGACAGAATGGTTAGATATCAACTAACTTTATATGTTTTCTTGTTTCATTTTATTGACAACTTTTTGTGGCAATACTTGGTTGGAGGTCTGGGGCATGTTATAAAGCAGTGTATTTGGGAATCAAATTAGATTACTCTGTATTTTGTATGTTGTGTTTAACTTGGAAAAAAAAAAAAAAGTATATATATATATATATATATATATAAAAATATATATAATATATACAAAAAAGAAAAGTATAAGACTTAAATTAGTTTGAAAAAAGAAAACATACACTTTAATATACTATATAAAAAGAAAAAAATGGTATAATCTCCCCCAGTCTCCCCTACATTGTCATGCCCTCACTGGTAATGAGTAGCTTCTCTGTGGCATTCCTTGATTCGTCCTATTTGTGATCTCAGGAACAGGCTTTAACACACCTGCAAGACAGGATCAAAAATGTTAACAATGTTAATAATAAGTTAATAATAGACTGTGATGTTCTAAGATTTATTGGCTTACCCTGGTAGCTTTGCTGTGAAGGGTCCCAGTACAGTGACTGATGGCCTGCTGCGGTTCCTGTCGTGTGGATCGCCGGGGTCACACTCTGCTGACCTGGGCTCAGGTTTGGAGAGTGATATGAAGGAGGCGGACAGCTGGGTGGAGGCATGGTTGGGGTCCAAGGACTCTGTCCGGCCCATGGCTGCGGTGGTGGATGTGTATAGCTCTGGTTTACTGCAGGAAGCTCCATTCTGTGATGAATTCAATCTGTCAAATCAGACGACATTACAGTGCAAAATCATTTCTTTTCATGTGTGTCCCTGCAGCACAAAACCAGTCAGTAGCACAGGTATATTTTTAGCAATAACAAGAGTCAAAATGACAAAAAATCATTAGGATATTTAGTAAAGATCATGCTCAATGAAGATATTTAGCAAATTTC
>JAUMHP010000046.1:2764074-2779029 GCA_032361065.1 Enteromius trimaculatus
TATAAATTATTAGTAACATGCATTGCTAAAAACTAAATCTAGACAATTTTAAATTTCAGTATTTTGTTTTTTGCACCCTCAGATCCTATTTTTCTTTTTTAAATCGTTGCATTTGGGCCAAATAGTATCCTATGACAACACCATACATCAATGGATAGCGGATTTTTTAAGCTTTTAGAAGTATACATCTCAATTTAAAAAAAAAAAATACCCTTATGTTTATGGTTTATGCAAAACACCAATATGCAAAACTGTAGCATTTCTGGCATGATTCTAATCAATTGTCTATAAAAAGCTTCTTTATATACATAAAAATATAGTTTATTGGGCTATATGTCAGTCATACTGTCAAACAGCTGATCGTCCATCTCGCCACATCGGTAGAAATACTCTCATCCGTCTGAATGTATTTGATTCCACGTAACGTTACTAAGAAAATTAATTTTTACCATGCGATGCTTCGTTTTGAGAGATTTCAGAAAGAGTCGTCCTGAAATTGAAAGACATAGCTGGTATTAGTACGGAAATACGGGTACTGATGCAGAAAGCGGTCGCCTGGTTACCGTCAGCTCATATTAGTAATGTGTCAGTCTTCAGCTCCGTCACTGCAGATGGTAGAAACCTCAAAACGCATAGAAACATCATAAACACGGCATTAAAATATTTTAAAAATCCGTAATAAAAGTACACCGTCTTCCAAGTGTGTACTGTGCGCACAGTGAATACGTCTCACCCGAACTGTAGTTGCAGTATCATTATTATGACCTCAAGGTGGCAGAACTGCGTCACCAAAAACAAGTGGACTTCCGGCCTACACGGGCCAGTGGCAAATAAGGACTCAAAAATACGTATGAATAAATATTGACGTTCATATAAATACTAGTATTTATACGACTATGTTAACGCCATGTAAAAAGTATTGTATAAGTTTCAAAATATTTGCTAAAAATAATATAACATCAATCAATCACTTATTTATATAGAGCTTTTAACAATACAGATTGTAGCAAAGCACTGAACATTATCAAATAGGAGAATAGATTGATTTTAATGTATAATGACGATTAAACTGTTTTTTTTTTATTATTATTATTAAATGCAGAGAGGTCTCTGTAATCAAAACAATGATAATCACTAGAAATCAGGTGTCCCCAACTAAGCAAGCCAGAGGCGACAGCGGCAAGGAACCAGAACCCCATATATGCGAGAATGGGGGAAAAAAATCCCTGGGAGAAACCAGGCTTAGTTGGGTCCAGTTCTCTTCTGACCGGACGCCCAGCACCTAATCTCCAGTTCAATTTTAAGCACATGTCAGATTGTGCAAAGGACTTATAGTGTGTGCAATTTGCCACTGAATCTATAAATGTAAAATGTTATAGATTTAAAGATGTTTGTTATTTATTTATTTAGAAACCTCCAGTGCTCAGTCCAGATATGAACAGGCCTGTATGCTTTTTTTCAGGCAAGAACGGAACCAAATTCTAACACCTAAACTCCAGAAACTCATAACCGCCCAGACGTCTTCAAACTGTTTTGAAAAAGAGTGGAGATGCTACCCCATGGAAATCATGCCCCCGTCCCAAATATTTTGAGACCTGTAGCAAGGCATCAAATTTAAAATGAGCTAGTTTTGTGCATTCTCACTTTAAACATTTTTTGTTGTCATGTCATAAAATATATAAATAAAGTATAAAGAATAAAGTTTTAGTAATGAATCCTGTTTTCCAATTTTTTGCAAGACGCAATACTTGACCAATATAGGCCATATATATGTTTTTATATTATTTATTGATTTTACAAAGCCTGACATTTTTGCATACAGGGCAATTCGTAAACCTAATGCATGTATGAATAATTTGCGAAACATGCATGCTTTTAAGGGTTAATGTGCACATAAAAGCCAGCTGTTTACACAGTGGTTCATCATAGTCAGAACAAACACTTGCCTAAAACAAGAATGGAGGTGGAGGTGCGAGTAAATATTTCATCTACTCTTCTGCATGCCCTCAGTCCACTGATGTAATATTTATGAGGTCAAGAGGGCTGGAATTCACCCGTTTAGCTCATTCATATATGCACACACACACACACACATATGAAATCAAACTATTAAGCATTAATATAGACTTTTACAGTGGGCTGGACTTACACTTTAAACATGTGGCTAATAAAACTCTCGAGTTGTCTTTCTTCTGTGTAATTAGACACCCTATAGCAAACACTGAAGCCTGCAGCACGCAACACAAAGGCCCCAAGAAGAGTGACCACCATGGTTCTTGTAGTTTTATTACAGCACTTAACCTCCCACCTGCTATTAGAGGACGCACGTCTCAGAGTGAAGCTATTGACTCCGTGCTGTCCTCTTCACACACACTCTTCAGAGAGAAGAGGAGGTCTCGGGCATAAATGCCACATGATTTACTGGCATTATAAAAATAAATGGTGTACAGTAATACCTTGGCCATTACTCCTGAATCTTTAAACAACGGTAAATCTTAGTCGTATACTAGGCCATTTCCTTAAAAGGAACAAGAGCAATTGACTCGTAACTCTCTTCCTCTCTTCATCATCTTACAATATTTATATAATAGCACTAAAATTGTTTTCAGCATTGCAACAAAAAATTATAGCAGAGGTGACACGGTCAGTCTTATGTTCACCTCTACAAAATCCAGATGCTTTAGTTCAGTTTAGGTTTCGAAAATACCTTTGAAATATAATTAGAATTGGCATTTCTTTTGACTTTCGCGCGTCATCTCGCATATATTTGTTTACTGATGCTGCAGAATTACATTTAGCCTACACAATGTAATAATGATACAGTTATTTTAAACTAAAACTATTCCAATTTGTTGTCATTAATAAAAATAATGAAAACAAGTAACCTAAAAAGTAATAAAATGTGCAAAAATTACTATATTAAATATAAATAGAAAGGACAAAACATGGTAACAAAATAACAATCACCCCCCAAAAAAAACCCACACAAACAAAAAAAAAAAAACAACAAAAAAGTTAAAATGGTAAGTGAAAAGTCTAAAAACACTACTCATTAAGCCCAATGCAACTTTGACTAAAACAAGGCATCTTTTTAGGCAGCATTATTATAGTTTGTATAATCTTCCATGGCAAATTATACTGAAAATATGCAAAGCTATTCATACAATTCCTGGTATTCTTATACAAAATTAAAAACAGATGGAGAACAATAAAAAAAGGAACTTCACATCAAATCATTAAGGTAAATCTCTCAAATGTAACTGAATAATGCATTAGTGTGCGTTTCGATACAAAGGGATTTGTAAACAAAGGCCAGCAGTAACACCAGGCGATAACGCTGCTTTTGGGACAACAGTGTTCTCACAGCATTTTGCAGCATTAACAGTGAATTGAAGTGATTAGGCTTTTATAAAATGATTAAAGTGCTCTGGTGTAGAAAACTAGGTTTCAAGCGCACACTATGAACACACTTCGCAATTAGTGTCAAGTCTTTTTTTTTTAAAAAGCTGGAGGGGACGGTTCTAAGGGAGGTGCAGGTGTTATACTAGCATTCAAACATTTGTGGTCTAACATTTAATGTGTTTATTTATTTATTTAAAGCCTCTTATTCTCACCAAAACTATATTTCACTGTGAAGGCAAATCTGTGTTTTCAGCAGCCGTTATTTCAGTCATCAATGTCACCTGAAATCATTGTAATATGTTGACTTGATTTAAAACATTTCTTCTTATTATCAATTTTAATAATATTATTAGTCAATTTATTATTATCAATATATCAACAGTTGTGCTGCTCAATGTATTTGTGTAAATCATGATTCTTTGATGAATAGAAAAACACTTATTGGAAATATAAATCATTTGTAATATTTTCTCTCCACTCTGACTTTTGAGCAATTTCATGCTTCATTGTTAAAACAGATGTAGTAATTTAATTAGTTTAATACTTAAACTAATTGCAATTTTGTTTTTGTTTTTCTGAGCCAAAAATAATTATCACTTTTCACCCTGATTTACTGAATTAACCCACTGAAATGTGCCACTATTCTAGGTTTTTAAAGATTTTTTTACTCATTTAAAACATATTTAGTTTTTTTTTCCATATATTTTAATATGCACAAATCAGAATAAACTTGTTGTTTTGAATTTTTTCACAAATAAAGTTTTACACTGAATGACATTGTAACATTATTTCAACCATATTTAGACTTTTTGTTCTCCAAAAAAATGTAAATTTAAAAATGTAAATGTTTCCATGGATATAAAATCACTTTTGATGCAGACATCTTAACATCTTTGACCCACATACATGTAAATATTTCCAAAATATAAACTGTATGTGTGTTTGTTTATATGTACATACAGTAATAATAAATATACACAGTGCAAATACATATATCATGCAAACTAAAACCTTTATTTTGTATGCAATTAATCGTTTGACTGCACTAAATGTGGCAAAATCAGCAAAAAATGCATGACGTCAGATGACAAAAAGGTCTTTAAGCACACAGAGGGGTTTGTCACTCTGTTTGTTTGAAGCTAAGGTGAAGGTAACAGAGAGCTATCGTGTTGCGAGAGTTGTCTGGAGAGACATACAGCACGACAGATGCACCAAGCAAACAACAGCTTTTACCACGAGGGACCAGGCCACCATCCAGGACCTGACAATTAGATGAACCGGAAAACAGACACAAACACACACATAAAGTACAACGACACACACACACACACACACACAATGACATGCACTTTCAGTTACATCACATACAAATGCACAGAAAAGACAAACAGAATATGCAAATGGAAGTGTAAAACACGCAGAGGTGCACACACGAGCATAATCAAACACAAACATGCAAACACACTGTCAAAATACTCATGCTCCGCACATGTGCATGTGATGACAGAGATAGACTCCCTGCTGACTGGGGCGCCTGACAACGGCACAGAGCACCATCCCAGAAGACTTCAGTCTGCATGTAACCTGCTGCTATCTGAGCTCACTCTTTACTCTAACAGAGCAGGGGAGCACACTGGTCTAACAGTTCAGCTGAGAGCCACCAGCCTAAATAAGATTAGGAGAGTAACCTACACTCCATGCTTGCTATTAGTCAGCAAAACCTGAGCAATACTGGTAGTGCTTTAGTAATGTGCTTGTGCTTGCACTAGCTAAATGCAATGGCAAAGATATTGACTGCAATTAATTTATTAGGAAATATATTTAACAAAATAGATGACAAATATTGGCAGTTCCATTTAGGAGCCCCATAAACAAAGATTTACTGTAGTGTAATGGTATATTGGTGAGTTATAATATCATTTTGAAAATGCCTATTGTGAGCGGAAGCAAAAAACGCTGTATTTTAGTCATATTTTAATAAGATCCACTTTCTGCATTACAGCGGGGAGTGAAATCTGAGCGGCTCATTTTTTTTTTAAATGGCAGAAAATGGCTTACCAAAAATGTACTGGGCTGTTTTTCCTGTTTTCTGGGTTTGTGGTCGCACCAGGACCCGATTATACTGTAGCACAGAGAACAAATCTGATTTTTAATATTTGTCACATTTGAGAAAATGCCCATCCTATACCGGAGATGCATATGAGGAAAGTGATGATTTTATGCTAATAACTTGTGTCATGCTAAAATTTCAGGTCTAAAAATACAATTATTACATGCTTGATTTCCAATAAATTAGAAAAACTGATTTGTTTAATGAAGAATTCTATTTCTTTCAATTCCATATTCTTATAACTGATTAAAAGAAAGGCTTAAAATAGTTGAATTCATTTGAATACATTCATGCATTCTGAATTTTTTTACTGGCTGATTCATGAAAATCCAAATAATGTACTGCAAATAACACTTTTGAATCAGATGAAAATGTTATATAATTTACTGGTGCTGTATTTATGCAAAACATAAAACATACACATTAGGGTACGACAAAGTCATTTTTGAGTGTCAGTTCACGGCACTTTCTCTTTCACTATGAGCTACTAAGTACCGCTTTCCATTAGTAAAGAATCGACTTCTATCTGGTAGTCATTGTGCAGCTGCCTGTTCCACAGAAACTGAATGGTGTTGTCAGACGCATGCTTGGGACCGCACATGTACATTGATATATGCATTTTTTTATGCTATTTGAGCAAAGAAACAACGTTTACAGGAGATTTACATTTTGTTGCTTTGTTGACATACGTTGCTTAAATGTGAGTTCTGGCAAAGCAGTTTTTGTAATTTTGGTATTTCCTTATTCAAGTAGGCATTGCTGCTTGGAGGTGTTGAAAATCTGGCTGCCAAGTGAACTGACTTTCCTTGAAAGGGACAAATAAATACTTTGACTTAGCTTGACTGCCCTAAATCACTGGACTGTGACATGTGAGAGTTTTACATTAAATTGATGTAAGGTTTCACCTGTGGGGAGATTTGAGTAATGGCACATCTGGGCCAAGGACAAATCTATTGTTATAAAAGTGAGCACTTCAACAGTACATTTGTTCTCTCTCTTTCTCTCCTCCAGAGAACATAAGCACCTGTATACTGCTCTACACAATGCAGTTCTTGTTTAGTCTTTATAAACCACTCAAGGTCAGGAATTGTGACATTGAGAACTCAGTGCTAGAGTATTCTGACTGATTTGGTTGCTAACATTCTGATATTGAAAGCACACAGTTGTGCTTTATTTGCTTGTTTTAGATGGTTGCTAGGGCATTGCTATGTGGTTGCTAGGTGACTGTGTACCAGAGACCACCCTAAAGTCTCCATGATGTTCTGGCCTCTATATGGCAAAGGTACCAGTGCTATTGTCTCACGGCAATTCGTGTATATTTTACGTGGTGGCTAATTCACACAAATTCATACTATTTTTGCTATATCGTACGTATTTATGAGAAGTTGCACAAATTAACACAAATTTGCCACCTTGTACGAATATGTACAAATTGGTCGTTAGAATGTTGAACTTCGTCATTTCTTATCATAATTATAAACACTGAGTTGTAGTGCAGACATTTAATGCATTTTGTTTTATTAGAGTGGCTGATGAATCAGAAGTCTTGCACTTTCACATGAAATAGTTTACTTTCGTATTGCAACATGAAATTAATAATTTTGAATGAGCATTTATTTTTAAGTGTTCAGTTTCAATTTCAATTTAATTTTGGGTGAATATTGTAAATTTTTAAATATATTTTTATTTCAGTTTTGGTAATTTTATTAATGTCAACTTATTTTATTTCTATTAGTTTACAAGGCCACTTTGCTAATTTTCATTTAAAAAAAAAAATAAAACAACAACAACAAAATCATTTTTGTAGTTTTTAGTTAAGGCTAAGAGGTTTTTTTGCCCATTTTCTGGTTTGAAGTTAGTGATAGACAGTTAGTGAAGCTTTAAACGCTTGACGCTCTCTTCTCAAGCCGTGCAGTTTAAGCAATGATTCACGTTCACAGCACAAGCAATGCTATAGAACTTACCGTAAATGTCAAAGCTTAGTACTTCTGGTTAACAGCCTAAATTAGCTAGCATCACTCAAATGACATTGTCTTGTTTAGATTACATTTACCCCCGAAACACGAATCGCTTTTTTAAAAGTTTTAAACTACAGCACATCATTAAGAAGGTACTGTAAGTGCCATTAACGAAGGGATTCTTAGGTCAGTTGTAGCATCTGTCTCATCCCAAATCTGGGTTTCTCTCTCTCTCTCTCTCTCTCTCTCTCTCTCTCTCTCTCTGTCTCTCTCTTTCCGTTCCTGTAAAGTCATGTTGAAAAAAATGATTGCATGGCTTACACCCCCCACCCCTCCCTGAGCTAATCTTCAAGGGAAGGGTGGTGTATGTGACACATGCTTATGTTCCCTTATCGACCAGACTCTCTCTCACTCTCTCTCTGTCTCTTCGTCTGTCTGTCTTTATTATACACATACATAACCATACACATCCACACAAGCTGTGGGTTGTTTATGTGGTTGCCAGGGATTTCTGAAAACCTTTGATGGTTGGGAGAGAGAATTCATGATTCGGTGACTTGGGGATTGCATTAGCATTTTTTGCTACAACAACAGTTGTTTTGAGCAGTTGTGTAGCTTCTACTCAGAAAAGAAAGATTCAGTGCTACATGTAAAATGGACATTCAGTGTTCTGTATTGAAACGTCTCATAAATACACATTCACAAATACATACACACACTGAAAACCTGAACCTTCTAACCGGATTGTAGTATGATGGATCTAATCCCGCCTTTTCCATTACACACACACACATACACACTCTCACACATTTCCCCAGTAGACCTGTACCAGTGTGGGGCCGTGTCCTTGTAGGGGCTCCAAAATGACGTCCATGAGAGGTCTAGGGGCTTCAGTGTGAAGAAACCAGAGGACTGAGCTGAATGATTTCTACACAAACACTCAGTCTGCTTATCAGATCTCCAGAATAAAGCAATAAGTTAGATGATTGATGAAATCTCATTAGATATCAGCTGTAAGGGGAATGATGCCCATTAGCATTTTACGGTGATGCTCTTGACAATTCTCTCTCTTTCATTATTCCTCTCGCATGTTTTCTTTTTCCTACACACTTCCCACTTTCTTTCTCTTTCTTTCTTACAAAGGCACTGTGACATTATAGTTTCTTGTCATCAGTGTTGTTATTGCTAACTGCAAAACTACTTTCTTTAAATGAAATCTGAATATAAATCTGAATAAATCTAAACAAAATAAATATTACGAAACTTTCAAATGTAAAAACGGGAAATGTTGCATGGTGACAATATGTATTAAAACTCTAAGGACTGGTTTTACAGACAGAGACTTGGTCTGGATTAAGTCATAGTTCAATTAGGACATTTAAGTTTTTTTAAATGTGCATTTTAAGATAATTCTGTCTAAGTTTTACAGTAAGTATCTAAGCTCAAATTAGTCTGGGACTAGGTGTGTTATATGTATATACCTATATGTATGTTAAACATAGATAATTAATAATAATAATGGCACAAGCAACAAAAGTACTGAGAAATGCTAAAGTAAGGATTGAATTACAAATAATAAAAATATTAATTAAAATAATTAAGGGGTATGTAATTAGTAATATAACACTGGTTGTCTCACCACAGTAAAAATTGTATTCATTCTTTTATTTTTTCATTAATTTGAATTAAGATCCTATGAAGGTTCATATTGAAGATGCACAATGCATTAAAACTATTATATAATATTATATTTACAAACAGAAAACACAAATAAAGAAGTGTTAAAAATAACAACAATCAAAACAAATGTTGCAAACTATTCAGTTATAATATAATCAGATCTTTGTAACAACTTTTCTGTGTGACAACAAACCCCGGTGACAAGTTCCATTGCATTTATACTGTATGTGCTATTTAAAGAACAGTAATACAGTTTTTTACAGTAATACACCTCCAAACAACTTTGTCATTGTAACACTGCAAAATCATAAAGCACTTATATTTTGCTTGTGCACGTGTGTATGTATCAGGCAGAAATGATGTCACTGATAGGACGTTGCATGTATCACCTTTTATTGCACCATCCCAGAAATAGAGGCACAGGAAAGCGCGCTGCTCCAGGCCACTTCTGATTGAGGTGATGCCGTGTGACTGTGGTAATTGTCCAGTGCCCCTCGCACCGGCCCCAGTGACAGAGCAGCAGAACACGCGCTTCTCATCGTCCAAATGGCTTTTTTTCTCCTGAGAAAGAAACCACAGACGCTCACACATACAAGGTAATTAGTCACATCTGCACACAGGTGTGCAAGTCTACCCCCTTCCCTCAGCACAGCCTGTTCATTTCTTAACAAGGATAGCAGCATGTGTCTGGTACAGAGGGGAAAAACTACACTTTTATATACAGTAACTAAAAGTTTTAACTTCTTAAACTGTAAATGGAACCCTTGTTATCTGATGTCTTCTGGCAGAAACTATTAGCCTAGCTTTATTAGCTTCCTATTAGCTTATTGTCCATTGATTGCCCTGGGGCTTGTTCATCTAAGGACCAGCCCTGGGCACTTACCTGCAACTTGATGCAATAACAAGCTCAGCATGTTGTTCTCCAGAGAAGAGATCATTTCAGGTTTACAAACACTGCCGCGGACTTCCTGACCATATATATCGTTAATGAAAACTCACTCAATTGGCACGAAACAATCATACCTGGATGCTTAGACGGGAATGGAATGAAAATATCAACGTAGCTATATAGATTTAATTTATCGATCCCTCAGAGGACATTGTGCAAAAATGCATTGTGCAAGAAAGTACACATTACACCAGCTGAAAAATCAGTGCTGAAGAAATTCAGTTCCCTGACACGCAGGTCATTTATAAGCGATTGTTGAGCTGCAGCAGACTGTCCTGATCTGTACTGTACAACATCACTGCACCTCTGCAGCCCGGACACCTGAATCAGCTCTTTGATATACCGAACGCCCGCTTGTCTACATTGTGTGCCTGGTTAGGAAACTCTTCATCTTTTGATGAATTACTGCTGCTACGATCAATAGAAAGCATATGCAGACACCTCTTTGAAATGAAATTAGGTTTACCGCTTGCTTTCCATAGCCAGTGATAGTGGACTGTTAATTACATCTTGGATTGTCTATTATAAAAAAGAGTGCAATTTTAAGTGTACAATGTAAGTAAAATGTAAAAAAAAATGTTCTTGTACTCTGGACAAGAAAATACTGTAAAATATCTAACCAAACATTTCATGTGATTTTACAGTAAAATGCTGTTAATTGTACAGTTTCAAAAAAGAATAAAAATAAACAATTAATTTTGTCAAAAATTCCCTTCTTGACACTCCACATTTGAGTAGCTATTTTGTTTATGTCTCTTAATAGTTTTTGTTATCACTTAGGGTTAGGGTTAGGGTTACAGTACATCAGAGTTTCCTGTCACATCTTCTGGTTGTTTATTGAATGTTTGCTGATTTATTTAAGTGTTGTGTGTTAGCATGATGGTGTTTTGTGTTTTTGCATGAATGACTGTGTGCACCTTCTGTATATTATATATCTCAGCTCATGGAAAAGCTTATGAGTTTTCACGTGGCCTTCTCTTTTCTCACCTAAATTATTACCGTGGTTGTCAGCATATGTAAAAGGTACAAAACAGTTTTCAGTGCCAGTGAGCATTTGCTGGTTTAAATTTTCCTGTTGTTAAAGTAATTTTATACTGTAAAATGTACAGTTATTTACATAGCTGCCAAAATTATTTTGTTTTCATTATTATAATTCTTTTTATTTAATTTTCATTTTTCCGGTACCATACGTAATCTGCATAACCTAATTAAACTACATTTAAAGTGACATTTAAATCACAACAAATACATAGGTGCTTTAATGTTTGCCGTTTAAAGCCCCTGAATGAATTAGCCAAATGCTGGGGATTATTTGAGGTAAAATGCAGCATTAACTAGCTTTTAGGTGATAGAACATTTCAGCAAATCCTTTTAGAAAGTCTTATAATACCAAATTTTTGTGTTAGTGTGTGCCTATGGTATGCTAATATTACATTACTGGCATCCTCTGGTCCCTTCGGAACAATCAGTGCACTAGTGTGAGCAGAAATGATCCTTACTGAGTCAGCGATCCAGACATTATTGTCCCATTTCTGATACTTCCTTTGAAAAAGAAATTTAAGCACGTTTGCAAGTTTGTTCAGTCATATTATTTATGAGGCCCACTGTCTCGGAGGAAAGTAAACTGTTCCGCATTGAGTATTTTTTTTATTATTGTTGCCCTGCACATTTGGTCGGCGGTGCAATGTAAGCAGAGATTTTACGACTGTCCTGCTAATGCACATACAGCAGGCTGTAAAAGAGCTGCACATCCTTTTTAAATTAAGCAGATACTAGAAATCTCAAGGTGATTTGCTATGTATAATGTATGTACGGTAATCATTACAATGCAAGATACCTTTTTACTGTTCCCTTTTGCAGTTCGCCTGCTTTTATTTTCATATGCCATAAATTGATGTTGACACTGAAAGTAACCATATAACTCTCAAAGAGCTGCTCAACAACACATTAACCATCAATCATACGATCACAATGACACTGGGAACTTCAAAATGGTAGATTTTTATTTAAACAAAACAAAAAAAAATGCTTCATGTGTAAAAGATGATTTTCTTTTATAACTTTTTTCTTGCATGCCACCTTAATATCTAGATAATGTATTTCTACCATAAACACCAATGCCCTGGGTTAAGAAAAACAAACAGCACCTATATAATTCCTCCTTACATGCCTTCTTATATATCTGCTCTAAAAGCTATAAACAAACTGGATGCAAACACATTTGCATTGTGTATTTACAGAATGGTTATTATAAGAGTCGTTCTTATACAATAATCAAAAAAGAAAATAAATAAATGTTATGTTTTTCAGCATCTAATGATTTGATAGTCTATGTATTAAAGCATTTAATGGGAACACAAGGAATTATGTGTTATCTGTGCCTGAAGGGTGAACGTGTAGTACCTTTCTTGGTTATGTGGGCGATGAAAAAGACATGTTGTCTGGAGGATGTAGCCTGACTTGCATTATTAATTCCTTATTTTCACAGTCAACCTGATGTTGACAATCGCTGTCTGGGACCCTGAAGTTACATTCACGCCTGTTTAAACATGAAACGTCAAGAAGTATCACGCCATATTTGACGTCACTTTTTATACAAAAAAGAGATTCTCATGTGGTAATAATTTGCCACAAAAGTCTTCAGTCTATCCCTTACACAAAGACTTGAATTATAAGGGCACAGGTTATATAGGCTACTGTTTTGGTGTTTTTTGGAGCTCGATAGCCTTTGGTCACACTTCACTTAGACTGAAAGAGCAAAATAACATCCTACTCAATATCTCCTGTCCTGTTTTGCTCAATGGAAGCAAGAAAATCATACAGTTTTGGAACATAATGAGAGTGAATAAATGAATTTCAGAGTTTTTACTTTTGGATAAACAGTTTCTTACATTTACAAAATATGTTCCCTTAGTTTTTCTTCTTTTCTGAGAGTTTTCTAGAGGAAAGTGACCTCAATAGCATCACAAACTATCATCTTTGTATTGGCATTCTGATTTGAAAAGTATGACTCAAGAGAACTGAATGAAAAGAATAAAACAGACTAAATAGAGTGAAAACTGAACTGACAGCCATGTAATGCTATATTTTCAGAACTGGGGCCTGCCTTTTAATCTTCAACCAGCCAGGCCAGTATGAACGTACAAAAGATTCATAAGAGGAACACTGTGGATCTCCACAAACAAACGCTCTGTTTGAAGGCTGAACCTGAAGAGCGGCCACCCTCTGTGAGTCTGTGGTCTGACCCCCCTCCGATTCCTCTAAATCCAGCCTACGGAGGAAAAACAAAAAGAAACTTTAATGAAGGAAGAGGAGTTCAGAATCCATGGAATATAAGCATCTCGCCGAATAGGAGAAACCGCAAAGATGAAGATCATGATGTCAGAGAGGAAGACAGAATTCAACAGTGTTCTCTGTACGGGGAGAAAGACAAAAAAAAAAGTTGTAGGAATCGTGAAAAAAATATAAAAGGCGACTGTGATCACAGCTGACGCTACGTTCTATAGAGTGACACCGAAAGTGCAAGAAATATGTGTGAGACACACTGTGAAAGGGCCAAATCAGACATGCTCACTAACAAGGCTGGGGGTTTGAGGAGCTCTGGATGTCTCAAAGGAGGAAGAGGAAAACAGGAGGCAAACTCGCCCCCCTCATGGTGAGACATCACATGGTACTGTGTTTTTTTCCTCTCTAACTACCTTCCCCCTCCAGGTCTGGAAGCAGAGATGCAGGAACCCAAATGTGGGGATTGAGGGAGGAGGGGGTGTGCTTTCTGAGATCTTAACCAGCAGGAGGTCTTCATTTAAACTATCAACCCCTTCCCTTCACACTACATTACTGCTCATATGGGTGAGAGAGATAATAAGACTCTGTAGTAATCCATAATCCGACTGAGTGGAGGAAGGTGTAGTCAGACCCGGGCAGAGAGGTACTGCAGTCATTTCAGAGAAATAATTCTCATTTACATACATATTCATGTTCTTTGCGATCTCACTTAACCCTTTACTGTTACTAAATAAGTAGGACATTCTTTCAGGAAAAAGAATAAATTTCATTTTGACCTTTAGTGAAAAAATCTCAGCAAGGTTAGAAAATCGCGTAATCTGTAAAGCAAAAAAACATGATAGAAACTATAAATGTAATATTACAGGTCCTACTCCCCCTTGATATAAAAAAACAAGTTTCTGCAGGAGAATATTAAACTGAAATGTGTAATACTCTCTTTAAATGTCATACAGTAAATGTACATTAAAAAAACAACACTTGATATATTTGGTAAGTTATATTCATTTTATATATTAGTATTAGTATAATAATAGCATTATTTTTTTTTATCGCATGAAGTGGCATGTACATGTATAAAACGTATATATATAAACGTGTATGTGTATATAAACATTTTAAACCATTAAAACTTAAAGGGGTCATACAAACCCAGTTTTCCACAAGCTAATATGATTCTTTAGGGTCTTAATGGAAAGTTTGTAATGTAGTTTGTTTTAAAATTTCTCAAAGATAGTTTTAAAAACGTGAATTGTACCCTGTCATAAACAGTTATTTTGAAAATCACTCTGTTCTGTGTACTTTAAATCTTCGCAAGCTCCGGTGACCCCGCCCCTCTTTTCCGCGGTGCTCTCAGAGGATCTTTAGCTGTATTCATAGTGAAACTTGCTGATTAGCACATTATTAGGAAAGGTGATTTGCAAAGATTCCTTAAAAGACATTACACTCACTGCTTCTATAGGTGAGGCTGGATCATGAATGATTCTCGCAAACATGAACGCATTTCGGTTGATCAAGGGGGCGTTTCCCTTCAGAACCAAACGTAACGTTAATCCTCCGCGTCTTCAGTCACT
>JAUMHP010000046.1:2779129-2800599 GCA_032361065.1 Enteromius trimaculatus
TCATATATTTTATATATAAATATATTTTATATATATTTTTTTTTTATAGTGTATATATATATATATATATATATATATATATATATATATATATAGAAAACAAGACATGATAACCAGTCACAGAACTTGAAATAGTTTATTTATACATGACTAAAAAATTTAACTCGTTATGTCAATCAAAAGCTTGTTGAAATTCATGGTAAAAGACATGGTTTAACCAAAAAATTTTCTGCTGCACAAGCTAGGAGAACTGTCAAAAATCCTTTTATGTTTTATTCACAACACACAAAAAATCCAGAAGTATACTTTCTGCATCACACACAATTATTATTCCAGCGCGGGTAATGTACCGTTATACAGTGAATGCGTGCTGCGCATTTGGAGATTAACAGACACTCGAGCTATACGTGCTGCCCATCTATTTGTGCCCTGTGTGTTTGTGAGCCAGCACCCTGTAAGTTATTCATGATTTTGGGGATTTTCTGGGGCAAATACATTCCAAAGTCCTTGAACAGAAAAACAGAGCTGGAAAAGAAACAGGCTGTTCTGAACGTGGGATATGAGGAGGGAAAAAATGACATTTGGAGACAAAGTGAAGAATGAGTTCATGTGTTTGGATGAGAAAAGGCGATGAAACACAAATCAAACAATATGGAGAAAAGAAAGAGAGAGAGAGAGAGTCTGGGGGAAGCGGCAGAGCGATAGTATGGATGATAGGAGGGGGCTAGATACAGAGAAAGAGAGAAAGAGAGAAGGAGAGAGCGAGGGAGGGAGGAATTTCCCTCAGGGGCGACGTGTTTGTGCTCTCTCACTCTCTCTCTCTCTCTCTGTTGTTCATTCACTCATACACACACTCCACTCCATCCACACGTATTTGACAGACACACACAGCATGTAGGCATTTTCTAATTCATTCACCTCCCTCGCTCACACACTCACAGTTTCTTTTTACAACCTTGAGTCGTATTTTCACTCCTCTCCTGCCTAGAGAGTCTTGGGAAGCAGCTACACCACCCGAACTTTAAAACTGCCGTCACAGAAGACAGAAAAGAGAAGAGACAGCAGGAACAGAGAAAAAAGAGACTGGAAATTCACTGAAGTGCTCAGAAGGATGGAATAGAGAAGCATGAAAGTCCCAAAAACCTCAGGACGAAACACACTTTATGAGAGGAACTGACTAAACGAGACAAAGCTCAGGTAAGCACTTATTCTGTTTCTGTCACTGGTTTCATCTCCCCTGGTTAACCGGAGTATTTGGTCAGAGAAGCTCTTGAATTTTAACTAGAACTTTGAACTGTGGTTAACATGAGTACAGTTACCTACAGCATGTCAATATGCTTTAAGAAGTGAATCCACTTCTTTAGTCAATCATATAGGACTGTGCACTCTTAAAAATAAAGGTACAGAAGAGAGGACTTTGCAGCAGTTCTATAAAATAAAGAACCTTTGACCTTAATATAATTATTGTTCCTTAGAACATAAAAAAAAAATTGACATCAAAAAACCTTGGAATGGAAAGGTTCCATGGATATTACAGGTTCTTCATAGAAACATAGATGCCAATAAATAACCTTCAAAAAGTCATGTCTTCCTACAGATCTCACATGATAAAGAGATGTTTGCTATTGTTCTTAGCAGAGCTACTATAACTTTAGAGACCAATGTAAGATCTCCTGCAAACCACGTATCACTTTTATTCTTCTGGATTTCTCATACTACAAACTTTTGCAAATGATATTAATATTCATATCACAGTATGACTGCATTCACTTTTCGCATAATTTATGCAGGTATTTTTATAGTTTATTGTTATATATTGTATACCCGCACGCGTGTTTATTTTGTTTCTCACCAAGTAAATGCTTGAGAAATTATTTTGGCAAATGTCAATGCCTGCGAATCACCTGCTAATGTGAAATTAAATGTTATATACACAACATCTTGGTTCCCCAAAGAAACTTTCAATTAAAAGTTCTTAAAAAGAAAGATTTTTTCCCCCTAGTGTCAAGATTGTTGCAATAATCTAATGACTACTATTCCCACTATAACGAACATTTTGGCAAATAAAAAGGTTTCACTGATGTGAAAGATTCTTCTGTAAAACATAAAATCCAATAAAGAACCTTTATTTTTAAGAGTGAACAGTTACTACTGTAGGTATGAATACAAAGCTGTTTCTGTATTTAAAAGGCAGAAGATTCATCAATGTAATGACACTGTTTATTTGAAGTAATAATATGTGGATTATATTTCAAGTTCTGTTCTATTAAAAAAAAGCCAGTGTTGACATTCTGTGTATGTTTGTGTATGTGAGTCAGTGGTTTCTAGAAGGTTGTGCCATGGGAGTTACAGAAGGATGAATGGATGAGTGAGCTAATAGGGTTAATATGTTATGTACTTCACACATGATGCAAAATTTATTGTGTCAAATCAGAAATGCAGCATGTGATGTCGTAAAACTCAGGTCTGCTGTATGATGAAAAGGTTTAAAATGCAATGATAAAACTCTCTGTTTTTATAGCACATGCCAATATGGTGAAATTAATTTCATAAAATCCCATCCCTAACCATAGCTTACCACTAAAATCAGATGTTGATGTGAATGTTGTTCAAGCCTTAGGTCTACCCCAAACCTTAAAAATCTGTTTGGCTGAAAACAATGTTGTGCCCAGACCAAAGATGTTGATCGAAAAACATGTCCTACTTGGCCAAACCACAGTAAGCTGCTTTCCTTTAAACAAACATATTTGATGAAGATGTTGCAAGATGCTGACAATGGAAAGGAGGGGGGAAAAAAAACAGATGGATCTGGATTAGATGAATCTCTGTCACCTCTGAGCTGGCATGACTTCATGGGGGCATAAAATGTTGGAGCATTAGTGATAGAGGAAGACGTGAATAATACATATCATATTTTATGAGCGCAGTACTGCTCTACTAAGTGCAATGAACCATACATAAAAAAAAAAAGAGAGAGACGAGACGAAAAGAGTTGACCGTATGCTGTATAAAAGTTTAGCTAAGAACAAGATCAAACAGGTTCACTCCACAGCATTACATCAGTACGATTACCTGAAACAAAAGACTCGGCGTGGGTGGTCTGCTTTCATCCTAACACGCACATCTAGAATACGGAACAGAAATTTAACACATATTGTTAGAAGAAATATACTAAATATGGCTGAATGAGATTAGTGTTAATAACTAGTCGGTATGTAATCAAAATGCTTACAGCGTTTTTTTTTTACTCAAATGCATTCATAAATTATAAGCACACTGCACAGGCAATAGAGGACAACATACAGTAATCTGAAAGTCTGTTAGTGGCAGAAAATAAATAAAAAGCAGAATAAGCCACACACAAAAAACAAACAGTTACAGTACCAAATGGACCCAGTTCACATCACATTTTATTTTAAACGAGCCTGTGAGACATAAAATACAGGCCACTCACTAACTTGTCCTGTTTTAATGCCCTGTGCTGCGTCTAAATTTAAGTTAAACTACAGTTTTGCACTTTAGTCTAGTTTTAATATACTTTTATGCATACACTGTACTTAGTTTTGTTCTACACACACGCATACATAAACATGTACACAAACTCTCTCTCTCTTTCCCTCAATATATATATATATATATATATATATATATTAATCTACCTATACCTATATATAAAGTATACACACAGGTATATAAGCTAACATTTAGGCCGGGTTTCACAAACAGGGTTTAGCTTAAGCCAGGATTAGGGATTAGTTAAATTAAGATATTTAAGCAACTTTTACAAAAATACCTTATAAGAAAATATTACAGTTGTGCATCTTAATACAGAACAATGACACTGACACGTTTTAAGATTTGTCAGAGCAAGATATTTTCATTTTGAGACAGCTCAAACATGCAATTTAGTTTGGGACTAGCTTAAGCCTGGTCTGGATAACTACGTAAATGACTGTGGTGGGTCATTTATCTGTCAGTGACTCACTCACCCAGACTATCGTAACTCACACAGAAACCATGTAGTCCACCAAAACAAACACACACCCACACACTAGGACTAAGACTGCAATATCTAACTGAAAGGGCCAAGTCCAAACTGGACAGCTTGGAAACCCCATTGATTGACAGATGGTCAAATCTGCAGTGGCGTTCCCTATTCAAACAGAAAGATGGCCACTATGTACATGCTTATGTCATCCGACTTTTACTCAAACCGATTATTTAGCACGAAACACAACCATAAAGTTACATGTCTATATCATATCACTTGACTGAGGGAACCTGTTGCAAGTGTGCCTTTGTCTTTTTTTTTTTTAGATTTTTTATCTAACTTTAAGCATTTGTGACTTGCTGATATGCATGCAAAGCAAGCGGATGAGTGTGAAGGTTATGCTGTGGCACGAGGTCATTATGTACGTCACAGGGACTGTACTCCACACAAAACCACTCTGTTCTCACGAAAAAAATCCCGTCATAAAAACAAACCAGTTGATCCGTATAATGTTAGATTGGCTTATCTTTGGATAAGCAGATAGGGATTTGTGTGTGTGTATGTCTGTAGATATGCATGAGTGTGTGTGCTTGTGTATGGGGGAGTCTTTTCGGTTTGTTTCTTGGGTCATTAGTGTCGACAGTTTTGGTCCATAAAGATGACAGGCTACTGCTCTTCTGCTGACCACCCTTCACGCAGTGCTCTCCCCTACAGCCTTACAAAGCCGAACCACAACACGAGAAAAAGATATATGATCCCCTCAACACAGCAAAACACGTAACAACACAACGCATTACCACAGGCCCAGGGAACATCCCAGAGGAAACGTTATTGCTCAGAGTAGGCTCTTTCATAGCTCAGGAGACTCAGAGTTACGCTTCATTTATTTTCCAGTTCTCTCAGTTATGCCTCATTTGAGTATCAGCTTTGATACTTTGAATTGTGTTAAACTGTAATGCAAATAAATGAGACAATCATTTACTTATGGAGACAGAACACAACCACCGACCGAAAAATGATATTTCCCAGATGAGCAGTCAGTTATACAATACAGCATTGCTGTGGACAACAGTCTTTATTAAGAAATGACTTGCCGATTGACCAATCAAAGTGCAGGTATTTTCGAAAGCTGTGCAACTTTGAGGAAAAACTTGATTTATTTGAGGACACTGCTCCACAAGTTGGAGATAATGTTTTTTGTTATAAAATCAAATTGCAGTGATTAAATAAACCACAAGATATACTCTAAATGGCAAATCAATGTGGTTAAAATATTGTTTAATATTGAATTGGGAGGTGTGTGGCAATTCCCAGCCCTAATATACTCTCCTGATCCAGTCTCATGCAAAGCATGCTTGGGACCATAAATCCCCTGCTCATTTTCATGTAACAAAATTGACCCAAGTAGTCCCTCTACAAACAGAATAATATTGTATAGCTTGTACATTACGGCCTTTGAAAACTTTGATGATTATAAATATTTCAGTTCATGCTGAAATCTCTTTCATATTGAAATCTTATTTGTTGAGATCTCTTCAAACTCAACGTGTCTTTGTCTGGGGTAGAATCTAAGTAGCAGACTTAAGCAAAGTCTTCATTCGGATTCCATTTAATCTCATCACTGTCTAGAAGAAATAACTAAGACATCAAATAGGTCTACATCTCATGTCTTTCCTACGGGACAAAGGCATTGCAAAACATACCTGGAAAAGCACAGCAAATTCAACTGCATCTTTACGTGCAACTTGGTGTATCCTGATACAGAATTATGCATTAGACCATCCCCACTCACCACTGTATACATATGTATGAAAAATCAACACACTGCAAAAAAAGAAAAATATCATCATCTTCTGTGTCCCAAATGTCCCACAAAGTACAAAACTGCCTGGCATTACACAGCAGGGCCTGACGGGACCCCTTTCTTGTCCACACACACATAGCACTGTTCCTTCACAATATAGAAGAACAAAAACAAAGGCAGTGATGCAGAAAAATCCCTCCGTGCACAACACATCCATTCACTGCATGCATATCCATAAGCGAAGGATATAGCTGTGAGCACAAGGCCTTTTCAGCATTCAAGCATTAAAAGAATTACAAAGAAGATGTTTTCGACTGTACTTTAAATGTGAGGGGATCTGAGGACAAAGCAAAAGCAACAACCTGGCATGGAATCGCGAACACAAGGCGAGACAAAGGGCAGAACCAAAGACGTTACTTCTGAGATCTCGAAGACGCACAACCACCTGCTCTGAGACTGACAGCTCCATTCTTCTGGCCTCTAAACAACTTTTTCCTTTCCAGGGATTAATTGCTAATTGCTAAGACAAATCTGGAAAAACACCTTTTTGGCACAAGCTCATTCTCACCCTCTCGCTGTTTGTTTTGTCGAAACACTCCCTATCTATCTGTCCATAATGGGATTCGCCAGACAAGTGGATTAAAAGTGTGAGAATCACCCCTATAGCTAGCCTTAGACTGTGCTTACACTTCACAGCCAACATTATGCATCTCATACCTCCTGAAAAATGAAAGAGTTCACTGTTATTCGTTCCACCAAGCATTGTGTCATTTACTTACAGCTGAGGTCAAAAGTTTACACCCCCTTTCAGAATATGCAAAATGTTAATTAATTTACCAAAATAAGAGGGATCATACAAAATGCATGTTATTGTTTATTTAGCACTGACCAAGATATTTCACATAAAAGATGTTTACATATAGTTCACAAAAGAAAAGTCCCCGTTCAAAAGTTTACACCCCCATGATTCTTAACACTGTGCTGTTAGCTGAATGATCCACAGCTGTGTTTTTTTTTTTGTTTGTTTAGTGATAGTTGTTCATGAGTCCCTTGTTTGTCCTGAATGGTTACACTGCCTGCTGTTCTTCAGAAAGATCCATCAGGTCCCACAAATTCGATGGTTTTGCTGCATGTGTGCATTTGTGTATTTGATCTCTTTTCAAACAATGACTGTAGGGTTTTTTGCCATCCTTCATTTTCACACTGTGGAAAACTTAGGGACTCATATGCAACTAAAGAAGATCCAAATCCACACTGATGCTCAAGAAGAAGAAAAAACATGCATTAAGAGCCATAAAAAATATCTATATGACTTTCTGCCATTCTGTCATCATTTGCTCACCTTCATGTCATTCCAAAGCTGTGTCACTTTCTTCTACAGAAAAAAAAAGAAGAAAATTTGAGGAATATTTTTTATTCTTACAATAGAAATCAGTGGTTACCAAAATTCTTTTGTGTTCTGCGGAATAAAGTCATCAAAGTTTGTTCACTTTTGAAACGACAATAGGGTGAGTATATAAATGATGACAGAATTGTAATTTTTGAGTGCACTTGTCATACTGTAAGTCTTTTTACCCCACTTTTATAAGAATTAGCATATTGCATTATCTGCAGTCAGGAGAAGCTCTCTCTCTCGTTCAGCTCTAGTTTAAACTTTCTAGGTCAAGCCCTTTAAGTATAAGCACATTCTAATAAAACTTGAAGTAAAATGGCATAGTTGATGACATGCTCAAACTGAACTGAAATGACAAGAAAATGTAGTATTATTGGATATAGAAGCATGTGTACACTACCAAATTTATTTTGATTTGATTTTTTATTTCTCCTCAGCAAGGATGCATTCAATTCAGTGAAAACCTTCACATTGTTACAAATTATTTCAAATACATGTTATTTAATATGAACAAATAAAAAAATAGAAAAATGCCACAGCTTCCACAAAGAAAAAACGGTTTCTGTAACATCACGTGACACTGAAGTAATGTCTGCTGGGAATCATTTAAATGTAAAAAAGGAAACAATTTAAACTGTAATAATAATATCAGAATACCTATTATTGTTTTACTGGATTTTTGCTCAAATAAGAGTAAGCATAAGCGACCCCAAACTTTTGGTCAGCATAAGTGCACAACCTACAGTGCATAGATTTATTTTCTTTTCTTCTATTCTTTTCTCCTTTTCTTTTATTGATTTTCTTTCACTATACAACATGAAATAATACTAAATGTGTCATTTCATCCCTCATGCCTGCCGTGCCCCTGCAGTAGCTATCAGGTCCACATGCTCAATTGGTTAGTTGTATTGAGCAGAACCTCCTTCTAACCTCCATCTGTCCACCCACCCCTACAGAGAGACAGATTACCGCTGATGTGACCACTGACTCTCCATGTTTACCCCTTCCCTCCAAATCTGTGATATTGATATTGCCCACACACACAGAGACAGGAAATAGATTGACTCTTTCCCCTGTAGTGAAAGGCAAACACAAGTCACTTGACATGAACTACTAACCCAATCTCTTGCCCCCTGTGGCACAGTCCAGATTGCTAATCACTGAATGATTGGCTTGTCATACAGAATTGGAAAATTACAGTTTGATAGCTCAAAGGCTGTTGGCTCACAGCAACGATTTGGCTTAATATATTTGAAATGTATAATGGTGATACATAATTTAGTCAACAGCCTTTGAGCTATCAAAATCACAAGAAGGGAAAAAGAACAAACGTTTACTGGCTACGTCAATTTTTGTATGTGATTATATCGCTAACCCAGAAAGCATTTTTTGTACGTGTGGTTTTAGAATGAAAGTTGCTAACAAGTCGATGTTAAAGCTAAGATCAAACCAAGCGCAATCTAGCACAATCCTAGTATGTACTCCTTTAGAAAGATTTAAAGTAAGAGCACACAACTGCGCAGGAAATTTTTGTCTCTTCAATAAGGTTTACCACAGCTTTTCGTGTGATGATATTGTTAGAAATAGGATATTCAGAAGAACATTTTTGTGTGCTTTTAAGATGCAAATTGCTAACGTTAGGACTACATCAGTTTGTCAAGTGTGAATGTTTGCAGCTGGCATGATTTATTTATGATCATGCAAAACATCATCTCATGCTTACCTGTTTGATCAAAAAATACATTAAAACAGTAATATTGTGAAAAGTTGCTACGATTTAACTGAATTTTATTCATTTAAAAATTTTATTTTGTCATGTGTTTGACATGATTATTCAGAAATCATTATGATATTCTGATTTTGTTTTTTATTATTAATATTAAAACATTTGGCTTGTTGAATAATTTGTGGAAACTGTGGTACATTATACAGTATATAGCAATATTGCCCTGATGAACAGAAAGTAACAGCATTTATTAGGAAGATATTTTTAAGAAAGTTTGTAACCAGGCTGTTTTGATTTCCATAGTATTGTTTTTTCCGATTGAAGTCAATGATGACCCAAAACAGCCTGGTTACAAACTCTCTATCTTCCTTTGTTTTCGGCAGAACAAAGAAATACATACTGATTTGGAAGGGTGAGTAAATGATGACCAAATTTTTTTTTTTGGGTGAACTGATCCTTTAAGGACATTGCAAAATTTTTGCAAACTTTCTCCCGTCATGAAAAAAATCAGATCAGGTTTGATTTTCCTGCATTTTCACATCTGTAGCATGCTTTTGATAGGAAAGGATGATGAATTTGAAGAAAATGTGAGGCACATGCAAAAATTTCAGTTTGCATTGTTTATTGTAAAACATTTTAAAAAATTGAGAGAACCCATAAAAATGGCAATCCACAGGGTTTCATGACTAAACTGAACAACACAGTCTATATGATTTCTTAACAACAACCAAAGCCAAACCTGACTGTAATTGAACTCATATATCAAACCTGACTGTATAATTTCTCAAACATCCTGTTTTATAACTTTTGCTCTCTTTACTTCTCTGAATTTTCATGTCACATACTGTACGAGAAGAGTGCAAGTCACAAAGTAGCTGCTAAACCTGACACATTTTCATGCCAATAATGTTGCCATGTTCTCCATGCCAACAACCTCTTTAATTAGAGTGAAGCCCCCTTCATACTTCCCCCTCCCCTCTGCTGGTACCAACCCCCCCCACCAACTCCATCCCATATTCAGCCCAAACACTATGATGCCCCTCCCTTACACACACTCCTCATTATCAATGCGAGGAACATGCAGACCAGAGGGGGTTGTAGAGTGTGTGATTCGATTGACCCAGATCTTCAAGTGCAAATGAGAGCGAGAACGAGGGAGAGGAGGGAGGGATGGAGAGAGATGGAAGTGAGGAAGAGTGAGAGACTGGTGGGGTGTGGGGAGGTTCATGAAGAGACTAATTTGAGGCTTAGCGGGGCGTCCGTGTGCTAAAAACTGAGCAGATGTACTGAAGGTCAGTGTCTATTGGACAGATTGAATGAGATCTTTCAGAAGCATCCAAAGGGACACTTTCTGCGCGTTTTTTTCCCTCTGTCTTTCAGTCCAGCGACAGAGACAATTGCATCCTCTCAGACGCCGTTTAATCCTCTCATTCATTCTCTATTTGCATTCACTTAAGAGGAAGAGGAGGAAATCTTGGCAAAATCTTGAAAGTCGTTTGGCTTTTCCCTGTAGGACTGGTGAATCTTTGTGCGTTTATGTGTGTGAGAGACAAATAAGCTGCTGAATCACCTCAGACACACACACATAGCCACATGCTTCACACACATCTGCTGAAAAGTTAACAAGGTAACAACTAGGTACAGTACTAACTCTAAACCTTCCACTAAACCTAACCATATCCCATGTGGTTATCTTACATTACCAGTACTTTCTTAGGTGAGCACACTTTAAGTATATTTTAAGTGCATGTAATATAAAATAAAATAAAATAAAACTGTAAAAAAAAAAGTGCAACCGCTTTTTTGTGAACTAATTGAAAAAGTGATGTTTCTTTTATCAGCCCTGAGAAAAAGAAGTCAGAAATTCAAAGCGTTACTCTGGAGACAGCTGTAACGTGACGTACAAAATAAATAAACCTTTTGCACCTGCAAACATGCTCTGTTTCTGAAAACTTAAAGCTGTGTAAGCTACTTTACCATATACGAAAACCTCTATAAAATTGTAAATGGTTTAACATTACACTGTACAACATTTTACAGTAAAATACTTTCATCCTTAAGTAAAAACTATTAATTAGCATATAATTGATGGTGATGAACAGTAAAAAGATACTTGATCTCTCTCTCTCTCTCTCTCTCTCTCTCTCTCTCTCTAAATTCACTATTCTATTCTATTCTATTCTATTCTATGTGTTACCTTGATGGTGTTTTGTGTTTGTGTGTATGACACTTTGCACCTTATACAGTAGGCTACATTTGAAGAGGATAAAAACTTTAATCAAAATTGTCCTAAAAAAAGGAATATATGCATTCTTGTCTTCTATGCACTTTCATTAACTTTTTGGATCCACTTTACAAGCTGACTACTGTATATACCGTACAGTTACCAGTCTTTCTGTTGTACCACCTAAATTATCATTATCAGTAGATATGTTCAAGGTAAAAAAAAAACGTTTGGTAGTTCAAGTAGGTTAGATCAATGTATTAACACTGTAATGAAATATACAGTTTCTATACATAAACCAATATGCCATCTCATAATGCTTGAAACACTGTATCATTTATATGGCAGGATCATTTTTACAGGAAGGAAGTGAAGCAAAATGTTTCATTTAATAACTGAACACACACTCTACAATTATGTACACCGTCAAACTGGCAATCGGACCCGTTTCAGTTTTATTAACTAATATATGTAGAGCTAAAGTAAGCTATACTTCAGGGAAAAAGCCTTTGGAGGGTATAGAAACGATTAATTTTAAACACAATGCACCTTTAGTTTTCTTGCTTACAACAACAACAACAAAAAAGTAATTATTTTCTAAGATACATCAAAGAAAGGTCACTAATTCCATTGAACATGCTTGATCTGAGCTCTGAACAATCCAGTCAGATCAGGAAACAGATAAAATGCTAATACGTGACAGAGAGTACTTTGATCTCATTTTGGTCTTTTACTAGAGGCCAACACTTTTGTGGTGTGTGCATGCATTTATACACATCTGCGTGAGTGTGTGAGCTTGTCATTGTGTTGATGAGTGAGTCTGTACGGCCGCATGCAGGATTATTGCGCGCTGGAAACAGAAGCGAGACTAAGTTTGCACTAAGCTGAGGAGCCTAAATGCAAAAAAGTGTAAGAAAATCAACAGAGGTTTGTGTCTGTGTGTGCGTCACTGGGCTTTCTTTTGGTGTGCAATGGCATTCAGGAAAGAGGATTATACTGCACAGTGTGAGGTGACAGCGGAGGGTGTGTATATTAGAGATGTGTTTTTTTGTTCTCAGCTACAGAATGTGTGTGTGTGTGTGAGGGAGAGAGAAAGAAGGAGACTAGCTTTGTTTGCTTGAGTGTAAACGAACTGAAAGTCTGTCTCAATCAGTAGGTCTGTGAGTCTCTGATAAAGATGAAACACACACACTATAGATCCCCATAAGAAGATTTGTGTGTCTATCAGGAGTGGCTTGCCAACATAGTCTCACGACTATGAATTCATATGAATTTGTATAATCTCATTTCTATAGTTTTGTACTGCTCAAGCCCCCTGATGGATAGGTTTAGTGATGGACTTTCACAATTAAGCTTAACATACAAATCAGACATTTTCATACGGATTGTACGAATTGATAAGTAATTGGCAACATATCTACCTGAATGGGTCAAACTCATCACTTTCATATCATTATTACCCATCAACCTTCAGTCACATAAAAGACATGATGGTATTGTATGTGGTGCTATTTTAACGGTTTTACAGTTTATGATGCAATTATGTTTTTATTTTACTGTTGTAAATCTATAAAATGTCTCTTTTTATTATTTAGCAAGGATGCACTAAATTTTGTTACAATGTCACAGAATTGTTCTATTTTGAATACTGTAAATGCTGTTCTTTTGAACTTCTTCAAAAAAACTTATTATTAAAAATATTATTTTTCTACAAAAAGAAAAAAGAAAAAAGAAAAGAATAAGCACTGTTTAAACATTTAGAATAATACAAAAAATGTTTGTCTTGAGCATCAGATTACTATATTAGAATGATTTCTGATGGATCATCTGACACTAAAAAATAAAGTTATGACTGTTGATAAATTCAGCTTTGCCAGCACAGGAATAAACTGCATTTTAAAAAATATTAAAACACAAAAGAGTTATTTTAATTTGTAATAATAGTGTGCAATATTACAGAATATATGCAGCCTTGCTGAGCATATTTCTTTGAAAAAAATAAATTGACTTTTTTGCCGGTCACCTAGAACAAAAACTAATATCCCTAGACTCAAAACAGACACAGCTTTATGCCAACACCCCATGGCTCACTGTTCATGCATAAAGCACAATCCAGAAAATAGCACTATAAAGACAGCAATACTGAAAATCTCCTGGTAAATGTATTCTTTTATGATGTTGTGACTACATTTGTCACCACCGACAGATAACATAACCCGAGGAACAGGAGCAGCACATTCTGAGGATTAAAGCTGTGAGATGAGGGAATACAGTGGGAGATATTAGACAGACACTCAGGCCCGTAATGGCAGAGTTGATGATGCTTAGCAGTAATGATGACGCTGACGCTGAAGCAGGAGTGGCAAGACCACGGGGCACGACACTTACTCCCAACTGTGTAATTATACAATGTACAGAGCAACACTACAGCTCGTTTACAAAGGCTGACTGCTCAAAACTAGATGAGGAGCAAATTAATAACCCGTGACTCCGGCAGCAGCGGGGTACAATAACATCATAACTGCGAGGTGACTAAACATAGCTGAATCTTTTTAAAGGACATAAAGGTCAG
This sequence comes from Enteromius trimaculatus, assembly GCA_032361065.1. Taxonomy (NCBI): domain Eukaryota; kingdom Metazoa; phylum Chordata; class Actinopteri; order Cypriniformes; family Cyprinidae; genus Enteromius; species Enteromius trimaculatus. The sequence continues at coordinate 2,792,840 of JAUMHP010000046.1, forward strand.
AAACTATGTGGCTGACTGTCACTTGTATCCCTCTTTTAGATATTTTCACATTCTTTCAAGAATGAAAAGTCTATGTCGTTCCGAACATCTATGGCTTTCTGTTTTTAACACTGAACGCAAAAGGAGTTTGCCTGAAGTTCATAATTTCCATACAACGAATATGGACCAGAGGCTGTTAAACTCTAAAAAGGACAAAGATGCAACATAAAATGATATCTAGATGCAATTGTGATTTATTTTCAGTTTGAAGATTTTAAGTATTATATTTCAATTTTAAAGCACGATATGTAACCACTGCATCATTTTTTTGTAGCTGTGATGACAAACGATATCTTTGTTTTCAGTCAGAACATTAAAAATCTGTAAAAAGCTTAATGAACTGTCTTTATTATGTTACATTTAATGTAAGAATTGCAATCAATGAAATACAGCAAATTCTGCTAAATTATTTAACATTTTCAGAGCTTACAACCATTTCTTATTATCCTGAGGATAATTAAAAAAAAACTTTCCCCTTCATATTCTACTTTTATGTAATGTATTTGTTGTTATGCATTTTAATAGGCCTATATTTGTGGGAGGTAAACTCTATAAATCAATGGTACTTTCAATGCTACAATATGCCATTAAAGCACTTATTTCATACTAAGTATAATTCTAATCTACTAACATATTTCCTGACAGACAACTCTAAAACTACTGATATAAACATTTAGTTTAAACTTTATTTGTAGTATTGTGCACAATGCATATTTCTTATTAATAAGCCTAAAATGTATGTTTACGGTATGTCACTTTTAATGAGGATTGAGTTATATTGCCCTTTATATACAAAATATTTGAAGTGCACCTAAAGTATATTTGCGACAGCTCCACTTTAGCACAATCAGATATACTAAGTATGTCTTTAATTGGACTTCAGCACTACTTCCTCACAATTAAAGTGCATTTTGTACAAAATTAGTTGTTCCAGTTGAGCAGACTTTAAGTAAACCAGTTTAGTATACTAAAAGTACAACTGCATGGCATTTTATTAAGTACTGTACACAAATATGAAAACGTATTTGTAGTATACTGAGCATGAAATACATGTATATTTCAATTCAAGTATATTTATTTTTCACGCTAGGGTTATTATGGTGTTACCAGTACATCTTTTTCTTGTTTTGTGACTCATTATCGAGGACTTGCTCCGGCAGTGAGCACTAGAGGACAGCAGTGAGATGGCAGTGGGACTGGGATGAGTAAATTTACCCAGGGAGATTTCTGAGGCAGTATTGTTCATGAATGTTTAATGTGTTTCTTCTCTGTGTTTTAATAATTCTGTTAATTAAATCACACAGAGGAAGTACACTGCTGCCCTGCTGCAATGTTGTTTTAACATATGTTTTACATGTATTTGTCATCTTAGTTGCCTGACTATAAACGTTTGATATATTTTAGGATTTTCAGTGCATGACTAATGCTATGAATAATAATGAATATTATCCTGCGGATGTTATTTTCACTCAAAATTAACTAATTCCCTTGCACTTCCTTTTCTTGTTTTATTGTCGTAGTTGACTTCAGCTCCAGCTGTACGTGTGTTCGTCTGTGTGCCACCCTTGACCTGACTGGACTGACGCCATGTTTTGGACGCTCCTCCTGGCTTTGATCCTACTGCTGTTGCTCCAGGCACAGCTGCTTGTTTGTCTACACGAACTCCGAGCCTCTCTGACCTCAGTGACTTCAGCGACCCCTTCTGGAGCTTCCAATGCTTCAACTCTGCAACGCCTGCCAGGAGCCATAATCATCGGGGTGCGCAAAGGAGGCACCAGGGCCCTCCTGGAGATGCTCAACCTCCATCCAGATGTGGAAGTGGCCAAGAACGAGGTCCATTACTTCAACCTGGATGAAAACTTTCGCAAGGGTCTGGACTGGTATCGCGCCCAGATGCCAATCACTCTCCCTGGGCAGCTGACAGTGGAAAAGACCCCTGGCTACTTCACAGCGCCACTGGCCCCAAAGAGGATATGGGCCACCAATCCAGCTGTGAAACTGCTGCTGATCATCCGTGACCCTGCAGAGAGACTTGTATCAGACTACACCCAAGTCCTCCACAACCGAATACAGCAAAACAAGCCATACCAAGCACTTGAAGAGCTGCTGCTGTCTCAAGGACACATCAACCCCAAATACAAGGCCCTCCAGAGGAGCTTCTACTACCAGCACCTTGCCAGATGGTTGGAGATATTTCCCAGAGAGCAGATGCACATAGTGGATGGAGAAGCACTTATTAGGAACCCGTTCCCTGAGCTGCAGAAGGCGGAGACGTTTTTGGAACTTGCACCTCGGATAAAGCCAGACAACTTCTACTTTAACGTCACTAAGGGCTTTTATTGTATGCTGTCTGCGGGACACGACAAGTGCCTGGATGAGTCTAAAGGAAGACCCCATGCACCGCTTAGCAACGAGGCTTTCCAGAAGCTTTGCCGCTACCTGCGAGTTCCCAATCAAATCTTTTTCAGGATGGTGGGACAGAGGTTCGACTGGTGCTAAAGACAAACTGAAAATGATTGACAGCTCTTAGCTCTTAGCTCTCAGATAGAGACTGAGAATGGGATGTAATCTACTGCCGGGAACCCATTTTGTGAAAATGTTCTATTGCTGTCAAAGGAATATGGCAGCAACCAGTTTGCAGGAGGGCTAAGCAAAGAGACTAGCGCCAAAAATCGTTCTGAACACTGTTACAACAACAGTTTGTCTTCTGTGGACAACAGAGTAGATCTGCAGGACTTCATATGCTTAAAAAAAAAAACTATTTGGACCACTTTTAACTTTAAAATGTTCAGTTCAAACAGACTACTGATATGAGGGAAATGAGAATGAAAAGATTGTAAATGTCCAAGTACTGCAAAAGCGAACATGAAAACTCCATAAATTGCATATAATAAGAAAAATAAAAACTAAAATGTTACTTCCCATGGTACCTGAACTGCTTTGACAGCTGTAATTATTGTAGTCAACTCATTTAATTCATGTTTAATATACTAATTTGTACTTGAATATTTTATTTTCGTTTTTTGAATAGAAATGTCTATTTTTTAAATTAATTGGTTCTTTAAATTAATGAGATATTTCATAATGTCTTAAGTAAATGCACTACAAACTTCTGTTTTCTATTCAATAAATATATGTACATAAAACATCTGGCATCTATTTATCTAAGACACTGACAATATTTAACATTTTCAACACATCGTTTAATAACAAAACTGTCATATCTGTGCCTATTTCCGCTAATGTCTGTGTTATTTATTACGTTTCTAATATTTCAGCAGACATTTTGACAAATAGTCATTTTTGTTTATCTTTCTCGGGCTGCTGTACTGATATATATTATCTGAGTGATTTTAAACATACAGAAGTTGCTCGTGGCATGCAACTTACATCAGTACGTCGTGAAAGGGTCCAGTTGAATCTCTCGTGATGTGAACAAGCAGGTAAGGTCCTGTTGGTGTCGTTTATACGCATGTCCGGTAGATGGCAGTGTTTCCTCTGATATTTCTGAGGAGTGAAACGCAGCAGTCAGGTGTTTGGTTTGTTTGTTTGTTTTTACTTAATATAACATCTTGTGGATATAATGCATCACACAATAAGAATGAGTGAGAATTAAAAGTACACAAAGTGATTTTTTCTGATTTAAACAATTTCACATTCACAAAAATGTACAGTTTAAATAATGTTTTAAACTAGGCTATTAAACTTCTAAATCTATTTTTGCATTAATGTAAAATACTAAAAGAGATAAATGTGTGTAGTTTACTTTTACCCTGATTAAATAACAAAACAAACAGAAACGTACAGTTAAATAGTTATATAAGCCTTCATGAATTATATGTACAACTACAGTACAGTACAGTGAATTCGTCTTTAGCCTGAAGATTTGGATGAATCATGAAGTTGCATGAAATGTATAATCAAAGAAAAAGTAATCAGTTCTCATTAATTAATTATAATATATATATATTACTGAACATTTGTTCATTTTTAAACTTTGTTTTCTTCCAAACTATTAATTTTGAACTATGATAATAAACTGTCAATCATTGATCTGCTTTTCTTGTGACCCTGGACGAAAAACCAGTCGTAAGGATAAATTTTTTAAAATTGAAAATTATATATTGTAAATAATGTTAGGATATGACTGGTCAGTGTGAAAATCTGGAATCTGACAGTAAAAAAAAGAGAAAATAGCCTTTCTATATGTCAAAATTAAGTTATTAGCAATGCATATTAGTAGTCAAAAAGTTTTTATATATTTACCATAGGAAATGACAAAATATCCTTACAGAACATGATCTCTACTTAATATCTTGATTTTTGGCATACAAGAAAAATGTATAAGTTTGACCCATACAATGTATTGTCAAATTCTCCCTTGTTAGCCAACTGGTTTTAGGTGTCCAACCAACCTACCTATTAATCTGTCTGCGTGTCTTCCCTATATTGACCACTAGATGGCGCACCGCCCTCTCTAGCCGCACGCATGCGCAGTAGCTCCCTTTCCCGTCCCAATAACAATCATTGAAAACGAACAGCAACCCCGAAGATTGTTACTTCATCAGGCCTTCATTTTCAGCAAATCGAGCCGATCATGACAGAATTACGCCACCGAGGAGCGACGGATAAAGAGCTGCTGCATCAAAACTCGGAGGATAAGGTAACTTAACGGATGAGGAAAGAGATGTGAAAAGATGCATGTTGTCACGGCTATCATTTGAGCTACATGCTGTCACACATGAAGAGAGAGAAAAAATCGATTATAGGTCGCTGTGTTTCTGACTCTCGCCAGCAAGTGTCCTGTCACAGAAAGCGAGCAGCTTTTAATGCTTTATCTTAATAAATAATTATATTTTCTAGCGTTCATGAGTGTGTAATATAGCAGATTTGAGCTAGAGGAGAGTCTGAGCATCATCAGGGCTCTGATGTTCTTCCTGTCCTTCTTCCTCTTCTTCTTGTGTACTGAAGGTCTCCTCAGTGTGTCCAAACAACAACAACAAATATATAAGGCCTTATTGTATCTCTCGCAGTTGGCATGTTGCTGAAATAAAGTTAAGTGGCATGAACAATCCCTGCTCTGTTCAGTTTAAGAGGTTAAACTCTAAAGGACGAGCTGTGCTTTCAGTATAGTTTGAGGATTTGTGGAGTGCATGGACTGATCCTTATACTGAGTAGATATAAAGATAGAAATCATGGAGACAGTGGGTGGATGGGTGAGTCAACATTCATGTGTCAAGTGTCATGACCCTGTAGGCATGGGCTCAAACCTTACAGCAAGATCACAGTATGTAGACAAGACTCATTTAAATTATATGTTAATAGCAAATATGTGCTGATACCTAACAAATGCATGTTTTTGTGCGTTTCATTTTTGGATATAGAGGGAAGCTTTTATCAGTAGGATGTGATAATGTTATTGAAAGAGCTACAGTAAATAATTCTTGTGTAAATTGTCTTGCGTGCAGCCTTTATCTGTAAGCATACATGGTCAGTAGTTTCTGAGAATTTTCTTTGGTCATTCGATTTTGGAGGTTCACCGTATGACTTTCTTTTGCATGCTATCTTGTATTATAAATTTATTTCAAAAGAAGAAATTAGCACTAGAGCCTCGTCCGTCTTTAGTGCTGGCAACACGCTGGAGTGAAGAAAGAATAACTTTCTTAAGAATATTATGCTGAATATATATCACTTTTCATATGACACACAAAGATGTAATAGAGCTACTTAATCATGCAAATAAAACCTTTTGCTTCCTTCGTTCGCATATCAGCGGTCAGGCAAATCAACCAAATGTGGTCATTTTGGACTTTACATTTTTTTTTAAACCAAAAAAAAAAAAGTTTGCAACTCATTTTGCTTCTATAATCTGACACATATCAGAGCAAAATATAATTTTGAGTATATCTTTTGCGCTTTTTGATTTGATTGAACCACAAGGCATTACATCAATCAATTTTTCTTTATTTCCTCTTTCCCTTTCCTTCTTTAATGATATATTTGATTCATGTTAAAGGGATATTTTCTCAAAAATAAAATATTTTGTCATTTACTCACCTCATGTTATTCCAAACAAATGCTCACCAAATAGTGGAGTTTTAATGCATCTCCTAAGATTTTACACAGATTTGTATTTATGTTGCTGCGAGAGTTCAGGAATTTTAAGAATTCATTGGTGAGGCGAGAGAGGCCTGCTGAGTTTATTACATTAGTCTTAACTACGCCATTATAATGAAATGGAGAAAGACACAGTGTCCCGGTTGAGTTTAGGATGAATACACCGCATGGCCAAAAGTATGTGGACCCCTCACCCATATGTGCTCGTTTTCAAAACCATGGAGGTTAATAGTTACTTCTATTACAGCTTCCCTCTTGTCAGTTGTTGTTTCACTCCATCTCAGAGGCGTTCGGTAATAACATAATACAAAGTTTCAAACATTGGCCGGATTGTATAAGCTGGAAGAATGGGGGATATAGCAGGAAGCAGTTAATGTCTCATGGAGAAGGTGAGTTTGGAATATTGTCAATGTCTCATCTACTCAGATTTAGGGTTAACTTAGGTCAGGGTAGCCAAACACGGTCCTGGAGGGCCACTGTTCTGCAGAGTTTAGCTCCAACTTGCCTCAACACACCTGCCTGGAAGTTTCTAGGAAGACCTTGATAAGCTGGTTCAGGTGTGTTTAATTCAAGTTGGCTAATGCTAACATTCCAACCTTGATGTTATTGAATTTCAAACAGAGTTGTGCAATGGTCAGTGACTGTTTAAAGATACTATAGAAATGAAAGAGAAGTGCCATAAGCTAAATCATGACTCTCGCAGAAAATGTAAGATTTCTCTATATTCCAACACTGTTGGAAGGAGACCAGAGACTTTTCGTGACACGTAGGATTTAGTTTATGGCACTTCTTATTCATTTCTACATTATCAACGGCTGACTGTCAATGTGATTAGTTATCAAGTCACACATAATCCAAGTTGATTGTTATGCTTTTTACAATGTTAAGTAATACAGACCATCATATCTTCCAATAATAAGGCAATTTCTGGCTAACCTTAGCAGGACAATGGCCCTCTAGGCATAGGATTATACACCCCTGGGTTAGGTAAATGCTCGTACCGGATAAGGTTAGGTAAATTACAGCTGACCAAATAATTTTACTGGTGGCATATGATACTGGCACGTTGAAAGTGAGCTCTGTATTAAAGCCCATTCTACTGTAAATGTTTGTCTTGGGAGGCTGATTTCACACACCTGTTAAACAAGAATGTAGCTGAAATTAGGAGGAGGATATACGTGATATAGGTGTGTTATGAATATGGAAGTTAAACTGCCTACAAACGGCAGACCAGAAGTAGTTTATTTTTAAAGAAGAGTGTGGGAGCTTTGTGGAGTTATGAATTTTCTGATTTCATAAAAAAAAAAAGAAAAGTTAGTTGAAACTGTATGTGAACGCCAGAACAAATGTTGTGAAATTCGTAATAAAAAAAAAAAGACAGGAATATTTTTTTCACGGAAATGTTATTCTTTAAACATGCTTTCTGTAACTTGAGTGGTTATGAAAAATTCTTTGTGAAATAATAATTTAAAAATATTTATGTGACTAGAAAACCTGCTGTTTTACTTTCAATGTCGGTATTTTTGATTGTTCTGAGGTTAAATAAAGATATAAAGTCATAACAAGGTATTGTTTAAAAGCTATGATACCGATTATTTAAAAAA
>JAUMHP010000046.1:2800699-2831165 GCA_032361065.1 Enteromius trimaculatus
GCAACCCTTTTTAACTGTTAAAACTTTCAAAATAAACTCATTTAGATTGACTGACTGAATCGGACAGCAGTTAAATTTAGGCCTGATTTGATATGCTTTTCCTTCCTGAACACCAAATATAGTCAGACGAATGAATGTGACAGATTTAACACACGCTGACTTCACTCATCTCTTTTGTAGACTGTCATTAATGTTATATTTGTCGGGGAATTCCACGTTTCCAGATGGTTAATGCTGCTGTCCGCCAATTTCGTCGGAAGTGTTACTCATTCACTGAGGCTGGTGTGGGTCAAACCTGGCAGGAAGACAGAAAACGTCTCTCTTAGGAAGAGTGGGATGTCCTCAGTTCCTGAATAGCTATTTGCGGTCGGTGGAGCATTTGAGAGACAGGGGAGGAGGTGGGAGGTGCAGGGGGGGTATATTTAACTCTGGCATCTTGAATATCAGGATGTAGTCCGTCTCCATGGAAACTCTGGATCTCTCTGTAGCTCTTGCTGTCAGAGGAGTGTCAGCCGTAAATGCACGTTTGCTTGAGGGTGCTCTTCGTAATCAGATCCAAGTTATCTATGTCAGATGGATAGAAAGAGGTTTCTGGAACCATCCTAATAACAGCTCGACCAACTGGTGCAGCACCATCTGATGATGATGGCCTGTTGCTATGGGGATGAAGGCAGGTCATTTGTAATTATGCAACAGGCTGCTTAGACACACAGGCCTGTTAGAAACAGATGGCTGCATTTATTTGCTCAGGAATATAACAAAAACAGTTAGTTAGAAATATTAGTTTAAAATAGGTGCTTTTTATTTTAATGTTGTGTAATTCATTTCTGTGAATGCAAAGCTGAGTTTTCAGTCTTTGGTGTCACATGATCTTTCAGAAATCATTGTAATGTGCAAATTTGATGCTTAAATTTCATTTTCAATTTTATCATAAGTAATGGTGAAATAAATAATATTTTTTCTGCTTAAATTGTGATTTTTTTCCTGGATTATTTTAATGAAAAAACAACAGCTTTTTTTTTCTTTGTCAGTTTTTTTAAGGTTTGGTTCTCTCACAGTTCTGAAGAAAAAATATTAATAAATATCTCATGTAATTTATGAATGATTGAGTTACTGGATGAATCAGAATTTTGAATTAATTAATTTCTTATATGAAAGATTCAAAGTCAAATACATTTTATAAGCCCCTTTTCGCCACCTTAAAAAAATCAAATTTTAATTTCACAATAAGTATTTTTGACTTTAAGCATTCGATTCTGGAGTTGGAATTGATGTTTGTTTCCCAACCCTACTGATCCCAAAATGTAAAACAGTAGGTTAAGCAGTATTCAGTATTTTTTGCAAATGAACAAATGTCTATTTTCATAAATGAAATGATCTCTTTTGTGCTTATTTTTTTCTCTCCAACTCCAGGGCTCTGAAACAGAGGGCAAGGAACGAGATGGAGCCTCAGACAATGAGACCAAGTCAGACTCTGGGGTTCCTGAGGTTCCTGTTTCTGCCGATGACACACCAGAGGTTCTCAACAAAGCCCTCTCTGGCCTTTCCTCACGGTAAGCATCTCTAAATCTACGATTATGATGCATGTACCGTGAGACAAAAAAAGTGTGTATAAAGCATCCTGCTCCAGAGCAGATTACTGCCGTGTTGCTGTGAACACCAGATGATTCATTCAATAAAAAACCCATCTGAGCTTTTAGTCCTTCCATTAGGAAGAGTAATTTTCCGCCCAATATGCTTTGCGTTAATGTGTTTGTGTCTCCTGCAGATGGAAGAACTGGTGGGTGAGGGGCATCCTCACGCTGGCTATGATCTCCTTCTTCTTCTTCATTATTTATCTGGGTCCGATGGTGCTGATGATGATTGTAAGTATTTTCTCTTGTTGCTGTAAACACCAACAGACTTGTTCACTGAAGACCTAAAAACTACTATATGTTGTCTCTTTGTTGCTTTCACACATGACAGATAAGTACTGATATATATATATATATATATATATATATATATAATTTTTTTAATTACTCAGCTGAGCTGGTGAATTGTTTATGCTCGGGCAGGCCTGAGATATTTATGAGACCCTGTTGTAGTCTCTGAATAATCAGTGTCCACTTTTCTATAATTAATGTTCAGATATTATAGCCTATAATTATTTTCATATTACAACATGTTAAAACAACATATTAAAAATCTGTAAATATGTTAAAGAAATTAAATAAAACGCATAAAGAAATTACGAAAACTTTAACTACAGTGAAACTGTTATTAAATGCAATAATAATTTATAATTAGTGGGTTATTCCAACTGAAAATGAATGCATTTTTCTCTGACCTCTTACCAAAACCCTTGTTTTAAAAAAAGCATATTCATAAATATGCCAGTTCCCTAATTTTCTCCTCAAGCAGATGTTTATTAAAAAAAACTAAATTTTAAAATTTAAGACCCCAAAATAGGTGGAAGAGTGTCCAAAATGTATTATTTAAATTGAATAACAAAATTAAATTTCAAAACGGTGATGAATTTTTAATATTGTCTTATATAAACGTATGTGGTCCTGCTATATCATGCCATGTAAGACGTTTAAAGATTGGATAAGCTTTAGTCACTGTCGGTTAGAGCAGCTAAAACACAATGGAATCTTGCTTTCAAAAGCAGCTAGAAATAGCACTTCAGAGTGGAACTAGTTAGCTGCCTGTTGGTTTTTATTGTTGTCTTGTGTGTGTCTTCCACAGGTGCTGTGTGTTCAGATCAAGTGCTTCCATGAGATCATCACAATTGGTTACAGCGTGTATCACTCTTACCACCTGCCCTGGTTCAGAACGCTAAGCTGGTGAGACCCGCGACATGCACCTGCCACCTTCATTTCCACGCTTCATTGTCTCTCCCTCTCTCCCTGTTCTCATTATCTGTCACCCCAGATCTCTCTCTGTCTCTCTCTCCCACTGTGCACTGCCTGTAATGCTATTTAAAGTTTTAAATTCAGTGTTAAGTTAGTTCTAGTCCACCCAAAAATTGATTATTAATTACTCTCATGTTGTTCCAAACTTGTAAGACCTTCGTTCAGAAGATATTTTGTGATTAAATTTTCTCTGCACACAAAAATTATTCTCATAGTTTCTTAAAATTAAGGTCGAACCACTGATGTCACATGGACTATTTCAACAGTGTCATTTTGGGTCTTGAACGTGGTAGTTGCGTTGCTGACTAAGCAGGGTCAGAAAGCTCTCAGATTTCCTCAAAAATGTCTTAATTTGTGTTCTTGGGGGTTTGGAACAGCATGAGGGCGAGTGATTAATGACACAGTTTTTATTTTTGGGTGAACTAACCCTTTATGAAGAAATGTCATATTTTCATGCCCAACTATTTTAGGCCTGTGCATAACTTTGCTTGAGGGTGGATCTCCGTTTACAGGATTGGGCACCTTCATATTTAGTTATATATAAAGAAATCTAATGTAACATGGGATGTAACGCTATTGTAAACGCCGTCGTACCGCTATATCACATTTTTCCGATACTACTGTAGTCTCATGATTTGATAAAACGATAGGTCTTCTGAAAAAAGTTTGCTCAGGCGAATGGAGCAAACTGGAGGTAGCAGGATCTACAATTCCCATCAGCCCAAGCGTGCCCATCATTCTTTGCGGTCTGTTGTCGCTACAGATCAATGTTGCCAACATATATTTAGTGACTTTTCAGACCCCCTTGGCGTCATTTTTCCCTAAAAGCGACTACCGACATATCTAGAGACTTCTTGGACATTCCTCAGCGAGTCTCTGGTACTGCCGCGCGAGCTCTTGTTTTCTCGGCGCGCACACACCTCTCTCTGCGTCTGTTCTGTTCAGCGAGCAGCGTTAAAATAGATATTATGTTGCTTCTAACTCTATTTTACATGCAAATATGCCAAAATCACAGCATAGCCATTGTCTATGTCTTATGTATACTTGGTTTCATTATTATGAATTTTAAATATAATGATATAATTATAAACGATTATAAATAAGGATTTTAATCTAGATTAAAATCTTGTAAGAACTAGTTCAGTAGGCCTTATAATGGCGTGCATTTCAGTCACTATTTCATATTCATCCATTTTTTTTTGACAGAAACCATTAAAAGTATCAGTGAAAACAGTTCTATTGAGAATTCGGGTACATTGAATAACATTATGTGACACACTGACGTAATGAATATGCAAATTTAAGTATATGATGTAATCTAGCAATCTAAAGTGGGTTTTAAATTGGATGTGTGGAAGGTTTAATAATTTTTTGATAGATGGCTAATGTGCCATTGATATGTTCAGTGTTCATGTGAACTTTTTTTTGAGCCTCTCAATTAGTTTAGTTTTTTATGTAAATATTCAATAAATACCGTACCGCGCCGTTCATACCGAGGTATTACCGTACCGTGAAGTTTTGATACCGTTATATCCCTACTAAACATAGGATTCCGTTTCTTCATGCAAAATATTGTCATTAGTTTTCTTGTGTGCAGAGTATGACATTTCCTGATTTACCTGGTGAACTTTTCTTTGAACTTGTTTTTAGGCGTGTGTAAATAAGATTTCTGCCAAATCGGGTATAAGTAGAACCATTTCTCTACATTAGTCCTTCTGTGTAGCCCAACATGTGTGCTCATAATCGTCTTGAGCTGCTGCTCAGCTACAGTCTGACCATTCCCTACACTTCTTATTGCTAACGTTATAATGGGCCCTTAATAATTAATATGGCAACCGTTAGAAGCACTTTGATTAAAGAACGGATGTGAAAGGACTTTGTCACAATGCCTGACTGCCAGTTTTAACGGTTTTTGACAGGTACTTCCTGTTGTGTGTGAACTACTTCTTCTATGGTGAAACAGTGACAGATTATTTCTTCACACTGGTGCAGAGGGAGGAGCCTCTACGCATCCTCAGCAAATACCACCGCTTCATTTCCTTTGCCCTGTATCTCACAGGTTTGAACCTCAATTTTCCTACACGCATGCCACTTTATTTGTCGTTGATGTTTCTGGGTTTAAGCTCTTTGGGAACTAATAGTTCTCTCAGTTACTGCTCCGTCCAACAACTCCTGCTGTTCTACACAGAGTGCTGAAGGCAAACTCTGCTACCAGTTGAAATGCAGACGTAATGATTTTAGTTTTTCGGGGTGTTGGTTTTTCATAAGCGTGAAGCTAATGTCATCCAGGAAGTGGTTAGGCTTTCTGCCTGTCTGTGCACCCCTCGCTCATTCTCTCTTTCAAAAAGATGCTTAACAGCAGATTTAATCAAAGCTAAATTAGAAGCCCTAATGTTTTTTCTTATTATTATTTTGTTAAATATATTAACATTTTATCACAACTACAGTTAAACAATGTGAAGCAGGAAAAAAAGAAAGTAAAAGAAAAGGCAAATTGTGTATGATTAATCTATTATGACGCACCAAACCACAACAAGTAACAAAATTGGCAGTGTGGTCAAAATTTGGTATCAATACATAAGAATAGAAAAATTAAAATGATAATTACCAATTATTATTAACTAAAAGTTTATATGTATGAAGCACCAAAAAGGAAATAATGACATAAAGTCTAAAAATAAAACCTTAATGTATAAATATCAATCATAAAACAATAGTTTATGTGAATAAATCATTCAATTAATGATTATCACGATTAGATTATTACTATATAGATTTTAGTGCTGTCAAATAATTAATCGCGAAAAATCCTATCCAAAATAAAAGTTTTTGCATATATTTATTAAGTATATATAAATACAAACACATGCATGTATATATTTAATGAAAATTGGTTGTGTTTATATATTAAACGTATTTAAATATGATATCAAATATAAGAAAATAAATGCATTTGCATGTAAATACTTTCAAATATATTGTACGCGTGTGTTTTAATATAAACATAATAAATAAACACAGCATAAACCCATATATTATGTAAAGAAAAACTTTTATTTTGGATGCAATCAATCAGGACAGCACTAATAGATTTATTTCTATACATTCATGATTTACAGTTATTTTCTGTTTGATGCTTCATAGACATCATATTTTGTCATTCATACGTGTTTCAAGAGTAAGAAATACAGACAAAGTTGCTTGCTGTACGAGTATATTATTTGAAACCGCAATTATTCTGGTACATTACATTAATTTTCTGTGTAGCACGGCTCACTGTATATATTTACTGTGGCTGAGCTGGAATGGAAACCGGTCTGTTTTAAAGATACATCAGCGTTCTGTTTTTATAAAGTGCAACAGCATTGTTTATTAGTGTAAAGTTAAACAAGATCATCAGTTATAAACCATATCATTAGTTTAGACAGACTGATGAAACATGTATAAACCTCACAGATTATGTAGTGTCAGATGGTTTTGGTTTGTCTTGGACACGTTTATTTGGCTACTGACTGGTTCCTGACAAACAGGACGTAATTAGTGACAGTGTGACTGACCTAAAATAGTCCTGTAGACACGTGCGGATGGCATTGGTGGAACTGGAACTGGTCTGTTTTATCAGATGTGTGTGTTTTCCAGGGTTCTGCATGTTTGTTCTGAGCCTGGTGAAAAAACACTACCGCCTGCAGTTCTACATGGTGAGTGAGCGTCTTAATATTGCGCTTAGGCCACAGAACAAGTTTGACAGTGTTTTTGTGTACGCACTCTCTGACATTCTACAAACATGCATGCATTTTGACACTTTTTCTGGCGCTTGGACACAGATCATACACGTTTCGTAGCACTGTGTTTTTTCCGAGCTATTCATCCTGTCTTTCTCTCTCTCCCCAGTTTGGCTGGACTCATGTGACCTTGCTGATTGTGGTGACTCAGTCCCACTTAATCATCCATAACCTGTTTGAGGGGATGATCTGGTAAGATGATGCCTCCTGTGTGCCACTATCAAAACCCGTATGATATTTACACATTTAAAGAGTTCAATCCAGTGTCATTCCTCGATGTTAGAAACAGTACTGTTGGTTTTCTGGTGTAGCTGATCTGTTTAAGGTAATCTGTTTCTGTGTGCGCAGGTTTATTGTGCCCATCTCCTGTGTTATCTGTAATGACATCATGGCTTACATGTTTGGCTTCTTTTTCGGTCGCACCCCTCTCATCAAGGTTTGTGTTTTTAACACCACAGTTGAATCATATGTTAAAAATCACAATAAAATGGCGATATAATATTTACACTATTCAGAAGTAGGATGCTTTAATGTCTTTTAAACAATTGATTTATGCACACCAAGGCTGTGTTTATTTGATAAAACATACAGTAAATCAATGTTATTATGATTTCAAAAATGTTTAAATGTAATCAGTTCCTGGTGTCAAAGTTTTATTTATAGCCATTACTCCAGGCCTAACTTTCAGAAATTATTCCAACTTACTAATTTGGTACTCAAGAAACATTTTTATTTTTATTTAACAAATGCTGCTTAATACTGGAAACTGTACAGTTTTTTGTGGAAACCGTAATTTTATGCTAGTAAAATAACAAGATTTCAGTTACACTTTACAATAAGGCTCGCATTAGTTAATGTAGAATTATTAATTAATGTGCAAATACAATACAGTATTGTGCAAAAACAATACATTTATTACGGTATTAATTAATCTTTGTTAATGTTAATTCATAAAAAACAAAACAATAATTAATTGTCACTCAGAATAATAAATGCTGCAGACGTATCCGTTCTTTCTTACAGTAGTTCAGGTTATCTAATGCTGTTTACTAATGAACCTTATTGTAACTAGATTTTTCCCTTTTGATCAGTTCAATGCATCTTCGCCAAAATAAAAGTAAATATTCAATTACTTTAATTTTTAGTTATCCCCAACAGTAGTGTGGTATAGTGTACTCATAATTTTAGCCGTTGTCTTTAATCAGCTGATGTTTTATTGAATGTTCTGTTAAATGTCCTAGAAGGTGGAGATCTTTAAATCTTTGACAATCAGAAAGTATCCAAATACTTATCTAAACAGTATATCTGTTGTTTTTAGGATGTGAAAACCTAATAAACTTCTTTTGCTGAGTATTTAGCTTGAAATGTCTCTATTTAAAATAAAAAGCTTGCGTTCTGGTGTTTTTGTGTGATGCGGTAACATTCATACATATTCGAGTGTGGCTTAACTACTTTCTGTGTATTCTGTGTATTTTTAGTTCAGTTTTCTTAATGCAGATTTTTTTGTTTCTGCAGTTGTCTCCTAAGAAGACGTGGGAGGGGTTTATCGGTGGTTTCTTCGCCACTATTGTTTTTGGAATCCTAGTGAGTAATAATAACCCACATCCTGTTCTTCGTCTGGTCTTTGCTGAATGTTTTTATGTAGATTTGGGAACCTTGGTGATTAAAAAGAAAAAATATTTCCTCGATTGACACCTCGGAAGGGGCTGATTAGTTTGATCAATTCATTTGATGTGTCTGAATGATCACGAATCTCGTTTCGTCTCTTCTCCAGCTGTCCTACGTGATGGCAGGTTACCGCTACTTTGTGTGTCCTGTGGAGTTTAACAATGACTCTAACAGGTTCACAGTAGATTGTGAGCCGTCTGAGCTCTTCCAGCTTCAGGACTACGGTCTGCCGCCTGTGCTTCAGTCCATCACAGGCTGGGTAAAACACACACACACACACACACACACCCCGTCTGTCACACTTACTCCTCACGTCTCTCACTTGGTCTGTCCACTCCTTCTCTCTTTTTGGTAATTTTTTGATCTTTGTGTCTGTGTGTACCAGTTGCTCAGACACAGCCATCTGCTGACTTCCCGCTCTCTGGGATTCTGTCACAGCTCTGCTTGATCGTCTGACATTTATGGAAAATGAAAAAATAAATTTTCTTAACAATACAGTTTCTCAAACATTTCCTCTCCCATTTTTTTTAAGACGACAGTAAAGCTGTACCCATTCCAGATCCACAGCATTGCCCTGTCAGCATTTGCCTCCATCATGGGACCTTTTGGCGGCTTTTTCGCCAGCGGCTTCAAAAGGGCCTTCAAAATCAAGGTGAGAGACAGATTTAGATGTGCCACAGAGCTTCAGTGTAGCTGAAGAGTTTCCTGTGTTTTACACTCTTCTCACTCTTGCTCTTTGATGTCCATCACTGCAGGACTTTGCAAACACCATTCCAGGTCATGGAGGAATCATGGATCGCTTCGACTGTCAGTACCTTATGGCCACATTTGTAAATGTTTACATTGCCAGCTTTATCAGGTAAGAATGTTATTAATGAATTTCTGGTATGTGTGGGCATATATATATATATATATATATATATAAGTGTTAATGAAGTGTTAATGAATCATCTCTGTTGTCCCCAAACCTTTTAGAGGGCCAAACCCCTCTAAAGTCATCCAGCAGCTTCTTGCTTTGAGACTCGACCAACAGCTCCACATCTTTAACTCGCTCAAGGCTCATCTGACAGAGAAAGGCCTGCTCCCTGCCCTGGAAGAAGCAGCCTAGCTTTTCGGACCACCCCACCAGAGTGGGCTGTGTATGGAGGGAGGACAGAGAGTGCAACGGAAGCAGATCCAGGCATGTATGGAAGTGGGAGATGAGATGAGGAACATAAGAAGAAGGGAAACAACGGAAAACTGAACCACAACCTTGGGTCATTACGTTTTCAGTGTGTTCGTGAGAAAGAGAGCGTGTGTGTGTGTGTGTGTGTGTGTACAAATCAGTGTTTCTGCCTTTTTTATTTGTATTTTTTTGTGATTGTTTTATGTTTATCTCTTACACCACAAAAGAATATTATATATATTAAGATAACGTTGTTGTTACAGTTCTTTGTGAGTTGAGCTGTACATTTCCACTTGTGTACAAATGTTCTGTACCTATAGATTGTCTGAATATTTTATAGTGCTTATGTTTTATTTTGTTTTAATGCACTGCTCATCACACTGTCATTTCAACCTCAGGCTAGTCTTTTTTTTTTTTTTGAAAACGGGTGTTTCCATACCACACCATAGTTTCAAAAAAGATTGTATTTTCACTGCAGAGTGCCGTAATTCATACGTTTCCACATTCTTGGGTTTTTGTAACGTTATATTTAAGAGAACTATGGTCATTGATATCAAACCTGTGCCAGTCAGTGGTGACTGTACAGTATATATACTGTACTTTTTGAAGTTAAGGAGAACATTCATATGTCAATATATGGTTTTTGAGAGGAAGTTTAGGTCACATCAGACTAGAAATTACGTGGCTTTCATGTTTGTTATAAAAAAGGTCCCTGTAAGCCAAACAGGATAACTTTAATTCAATTTACCTCCTGATTTTATAATTTTTTTTTTGATTGATTTTTAATGTTCTGTTGTCACTGAGTGGTTACAAGCTAATATTATTCAAGCTTTGTGTGTGTGTGTGTTACATGTCAAATGTCCCTAATATCCCTGTTTTAGATTAGAATTAATCCAGTTTTGTGCCATTTTCACTGCATGAGACCACCATGTGTCATTGTATGATTTTTTTTTTTACCATCATCTGCTGTGTAAACGCAACCAAAAGTTGGTCAGAACTGCAGTGTGTTTTGCTTAAGCCGTTTTCTTCCCCTATAATATGTTATGTGTCATAGTCACCTGTGCCATAAACCATATTTATTTAAATATAATGAAGCCCTAATGGGTGTCATGGAGCAGCTTTAAAGCAGAAGTGTTATACAGTAAGCTATAAGAGGATGTTAACAGGCTCAGGTCACCGTTTGTACGTACAGTCCACTGCCATTCAACAATAAAGATCCAGGAGCACATGCTTTCAGACCTGTGTGTATTGATAAGACTGATCAACTGATGTCATATGTTGGGTCGTTTTGATGTAAAATTAGTTTTTAAATCTTATTTAGAGTGTTTTCTTTTATTCCCACAGGTCTTGAAAGAGAAATAGGCAGCTTGTTACCCGAGTTGCATTCATTCAACATGCTTTTGTTTATTTATAAGATGTTTATGAACGGATAAAGCCATGACGTAACAATAATAAACAGCGTCACACCTAAAGAATAATGACCATAAATCCACGTGTAATATTTGCCCCTACTTATTTTCACCATCCAACATCAACAAATGCATTTCATTTATTTATTCTTTTTTCGATTCCATAAGCAAACCATCCCCATCTGTATTAAGTGGTGCATTTTTCTTTCTTCTAAGATACTTTATTCATTATGACTTCGTGTTATTAGTTCAGTTCAATGTCCTGATTTTAAAGAGAGAATTGCGTACATTATATTAGAATATAAGTATATACTGTATATGTTTGACGTAGAGATGATTCTATTCTTATTCTTTACTGTATTTGATCGGTCCTCTAAGCCACTCCGTGCTTTGTGTATGTATAGGCCCCTGTGCTGAAACATTAGCGTACTGTACAAACTCCAGACGTGAACAGAGCAAATGCAATGATTTATAATCAACAGAGAGAGAGAGTTATAAACCCGTCATGTTGCTGGCCAACCACTGATTTTCAGGAGAGCAGGCAGAGACGTGCGTTTGGGTACGGTGACCATAAATATCTGTGTAGAAACTAATTTATCAAAGCCCTTAATGCATGCAAAAATACAATATGTTACTTACCAGACCTTTAGAATTTTGCGCGTGTCATTTACAACCACTAGAGGGCGCCAAACCGCGTTTTTTTTTGGGCCAGCGTGGGACGTGTTTGTGTGTGGTTAACGAGTTCTAATACAACCAAACTAACATATTGTTCATTGGTGTTTTTGGCGGTTTTTAATGTGATGCCTCACTGCTGTTTTCCGCAGACACTGCCATGACACGTTATCCTTTTTTAGCAACTACACAAATGTTGATGTTGCTCTCCTGAAGTGATTAAAAGAAACTGACTGCAGTGCAGTTGTGCTTTCCATATTTACATTTAGGAGAAAACACAGACCTTAAACCCACTCAGACGTGTTAAGCTCTCTTGGTTTGCCACTGAGAAGAAAAAACTTGAATGTGCTGTTGTTGTTATTTGTCTTTAAGTATTATGGTTTGCCCTTCTGTTGTATTTTGTTTTGTATTTTTTGATATAGCAGATAAATGTGTTTTCCCTGCAGCTTTGTGTACAGTGATTTGCTCATTTGTAAATGGTTAATAAAGAGGAAAGCTCGGTAACTATATAAATAGTTCCTCCTGCTGTTTGAACTTCCTTTTTATGTCATAAGCAGGGTTTTTTTATGATGTCAAATGTGTATCCATTTTAAAACACACCATGGTTTTACAAAGAAACACCATTGTGCATCTCTCCAAGAAAATAATGACTATGTCTGAGATGAAACTGGCCCCATTGGTTGAGGTACATCCTGCACCATTGCAGTCTGAATTTTTTGCCTGTGTAGAAATTCATCATCTCTCTTATTTTTTTTCTGTGGCTGTCTTGACTCACTTCCTCAGCTCGTGAAGATTGCGGGTACGAGTATTCACAGTGCTGCTTCTGATGAACATGCTGGATGTAGGGACTTTAGAATAAATTTTGGTTTGCTCGCACAAACACTGCAGGCGAGCCGAAGGGCAAGACTGAACGTGTTTGTGAGTGTAAAAAAAAAAGAAAAAAAGAAGAAGAATCAGATCAGCAGAGGAAGGAGGAAGTTAAAGAGAAGAAGAGGGGCTGACTGGAAAGAATGTACTCTTAGAGTTGACTCTGTTTTGTGATTGTTTTTGTGTGCGTGTGAGCGAGAGAGAATGTGTGTGAGTGTGTGTGTGTTTGTGTGTGTGTAACCTTTTGGTCCGATTTTGAAGAAATGTCTCTGAGACTACCTCGCAACTGGGACTTCAGCACCTTCAGAGCTGAAACAGCCAAGATAGGTGAGTGTCACTGCGTTGTGGTCAAAGGTCAAAGTCTTTTCCGTGTATTAGGAATTTCGCTTGGCCAGGTGGGTAGACTTATGTGGGATTCTTTGACACAGCATGCCTCCTGTCACTAGGAACTCAAGGTTTGGTCTTTACTGATGCATGTAATGTCTGCCATTTATATTATGGGAACTGGTTACTATGTGTTTAGTCTAATTTAGAGGAGGGATGAGAACCAGAAAGGCGTAAGTGGCATTTCACCAACTTTACAGGAGAGACAAAACAAAACGTTTGATCTGACTTTGTGTAAGAGTTACATTTTTTGTACACTCATGCATGACAGTTTGCCAGTACAGCTAGAGCTCATTAAGAGATTTCATTTGATATGTTTCAATTTCACCAAACATACACCCCTCAGTATAACAGGCAAAAGTGGCATATTGATGTTGGAGGGTTTCCCCCGAGGCTATATAATTTAACTGAGCGCTCTGCTACGTGCTTTTCCTTGTTGAATCCCCGACGCACCTTTTAATGTTGTATAGTTATTTGTGACGAGATTATTTGTAGCACTTCCTTTGCTAATTTGACTAAATGATCTCATTAATCTCCAGGCTTTTTTAAAACTCTTAATAAAGTGTGACTTCCAGCAGATTTATGGGGCAATCAGGTATAAAGAGAGGCAGGTTTATGGTGTGTGTGGTGACTCGTGGCGTTTCTGGTCTCGCTGTGCACTGTCTGTTGGAGATGCAAAGCATTAGTGATTTCCTCTGTGTGTAATCTTCACAAGCTGCAGGCAGGAAGACGCTGCGACACTCTGTGAAACATCATTCTCTGCTCAAAATGTCAGCATGCTGTTAAATGGTAGATAGTTATCTGCTCTGCGACCTGTTACAAGATCTTTGCTTAAGGCTTTCTCAGCAGTGTCCTAAGTTAAGAGAGACAAGCGTTTCTAAGTTTTTGATTGCTCGAATTATATAAAGTCTATTGTTAGTCCACATAAATATATATATATATACACTCACACACATATATATAAACCAGTGTTGAATATTTAATTATGAATGCTAATTTAGTTTAAAATAGTTTTGCCATCAATTAAAACGTACCTAATTTGATCAATTAGTTACTTATATTAGCAGACAGATTTTATTCAAAGCATCTTGTAGTACAGCCAAATTTTTTACAATTGAAAAAACACTGTTCATAGCTATAGGTGCAGAATATACTGGTATTATAGATTTAGTTGTTAGTCAGTGCTGCTCATTTAATTGTGCATGCTTATTTCCTCTATTTTTTACATTTTAAGTTACATTTTATCCAATACTCACTTAATCATCTAATATTCACTTTGCATTTAAAAAACATTATTAATTCAATAATGCATAATCATAATTAGTCATAGTTAGTCTCAAAAATCAGTATCTGTATTTTATATTGCGTGTTGTAATGTGATTAACTTTTCAAGATAACATTTAAAATGATTGATTGATTCAAGTATGTTTTATCTTTTAGGCTTTAATTGTTTATTTATTTAAGCTATTTGGATTTTTAACAGCTTTTTAGAAATGTTATTTAAGTCATTATCAGTTACCGGCCATAAAATTAAAAATGTTCCTATCAAACTTTTAATATTATGCACATCTATTTGCAACCCATATTATTGTTTTAAATAATAATTAAAAAAAACCCACTTTCGCTGCAATACGTAGGTGAGATATGGGTAAGGTCAGGGACAGGTTTGGTGGTATGTGTAGGTTTACGGGTGGGTTAAGGTGTAAGGGATGGGCCAAGAGTGTAACTGTAAATAATAAAAGAAATTAAATACAGATGTAATTACACATATTTTCAAAAATATAAATACAATGTAAAAACATGTATGTAGTGTACACAAAGTGCATTGTACCAAATGATTAATTTTCAGTGGTGAAATAAATTATCATTTTAATTAAAGATTACTCAGACACATTTTTGCCCTTTGACATGCACTGAGGAAATATAATTAAGAAACCTGTGTTTTCATTTAACATTGCCTTTAGCTGTTAGACTGTTACGGTCACATAGCATTAAAGAAAAATGATGCATATTTTAGCATCCGCAGTTCTGCTGAGCACGAATGGTCATCAGTCTTTACTAATGTCCTAAAGTTTAGCCTGACGCAGAACAGCTCGTCCTGACGCAAACAGCTTCTTGCATCTCTGCTGTGATCTCCTTGGTAATTCATGGGGAGTTTGAAGCGCCTCTCTTCCCTTCCCCTGATCCCAGCGTGTGTCATAGAAATGGGTGAGGCCTGAAGACGAGCAATGTGTGTGGGCCTGTGGTCCAGGAGAGAGAACAGTGGTCCGTGCTCTCCATCAGGGAAGATCTTCTCAAAATAGACCAAAGAGGCTGACATTAGGTGGGGATCTTTCAAAAAACGCTACTTCCTGTGGCTGATGAGCTTGTAACTTCCTGTTTATCTTAGTTCTCTCTCTTCTGCCCTTTCCTCCGATCTCAATGCGTTATAGCGAATTTGACTACAAAAGCTCCAACTGCTCAAATCACTGTGACACCATCTCTTGTCATTTAGATAATGGCTGATTGGTTGCTGTCTAGAGATTTATTTATTGTAGATGCTTTCTTTTCAAAGAGGTGCCATGAAGTCAAATGTTTTGTGGCTTCATTAAGCAACCTTTGACTCTGATGAGTCACCAACTACGGGTTCTTATTTTATTTTATTTTCTGCCAGTTTTTCTTATCCCTCTATCACAGGGTTCTCTACCCCACCCTCCCTTTGCTAAGGGCTATCCCGCCAGAAAACTAAACTAAATCACAAATGAGATCTCTTTAGTATCTTACTTCTCTCTCATAGACACCAATGGGGTCACAAATTGTTTAGATAAAATTAGATTTTTTTGAAAGAAAAGTAAGGATTTTTTTTTTTTTTTTAATGCTATTCTCAAATTTACAAAGGCACTTGCATTCAAAGTCATAAATTTTTTGCTGGTCTTATTAGGTGTAAGCCAGCAGCAATCTGTTCTCTGACTCTGACCAGTGCCCGAAACTACTCAAAAACCAGTCAACAGACCCGTTTGACCAAGCTAGGAAACCTGCTGAAACCAGCAAACCACCTTAGGTTTATCTAAGCTAAATATACACAAAATATTAAAAATCTGTACACTTATGGAAAGTCAACCTATTTATTTTGTATGGTAAACTAACTGCAACTTCACTAAAAGTCTCTCAAGGTATAACAGATCTTTAACATATACTAATATTTATTATTATTATTATTAACATTTATATCTACATCTTTTTATTTCTACTTTTCATAGTTTTTTTTATTTTAGACAGTATTTTGTCAGTCATATTACCAAATTAAAACTAGTATTAGTCAACGATAAACCACCTGTTGATCATACTTTTTATTAAATTAGCTTCGTCCCTTTTTTGCCTTGACTTAATGTTTAAAAGCTCAAGTTTGCATAAAACCCAATGATCATGTTACAGACAATCTTTGTTGTTGTTGATTTCCTGGTGTTGTCATAGCCACATAAATCTATTCATAAATCTAAATCAAGCTGTGTAAGTTTGATTCATCATAATCATCTAAAACAAGGGTGATTCTTAAAAGAAACATAACTGGAACCTTTCCAGACCCGAAGATCTCTCAAGGTATAAAAGGTCAATCTCTGAACAACAAAATGTTCCTCTTTGATGTTTCAGTTCTCAAACTTATGTGGGAAAGAGTGAAGGTCCAATAATACTCTTTTGACCTAGCAAATAATCCATTGGTCATCGAAAGCCATTTTGGTTTAAGTGCATGGTTTTGTTTCTGACAGTACTGGTTTAAAGTCACAGCAAGATTTTTTTCATCAGCGTAAGGACAATCACAGCAAGTCTGAAAGTATTTATCAAGCAGGAAGCTGCCGGGTTCAGACAGTTAGCAACTGACATCACCACACATGATAGTCTCATGATTTAAAATTAGAATTAGTTTAGTGACAGATGATTTCATTTTCAGCAAGGCTTGGGTTCATCTGCGTGTTTGCGTCTTATTCTCTGCCTGCTTTTTATCGGTTTTCATCTCAGCTCGCTCCAAGAGTGTTATGCCAGGGGAAGGGAGCCCTGGATCCACACACACAGGTTTTAAGAGATCGATGGAGAAACCTCTGAAAACAGGCTGGCTGAAGAAGCAGAGATCCATCGTAAAGAACTGGCAGCTGCGCTTCTTTGTGCTGAGAGGAAATGTCCTAACATACCATAAAGATGACAGGGAGAACGCTGTCCAGGTAGGACACAAGCAAGCATCAGTAATACAAATATTAACATTTTTTATCATTTTTTAACGCAACAGTTTTTTAAATTCGCTTTGTGTTTTGTTTTATTTATTCTTTCTTGGAGGTTTATTTTATTTTATTTTATTATTATGTTTTTAATCCATCTATTTTATTTAGTATTTGGTCATGTGATAGTCATGCTACTCAGAATCCTTAATATTTCTTCTTCATTTTACATAATATTTTTCTTTCTATTATTGTTTTGTTTATTTCCAGGCTTACTGTATATCTTGAATTCTAGATTTTCATTGTGGACTTTTCTGTCTGAATCTGTCTGTATGTCATGTTACTATTTCCAAACTGATCAAATAATGCAAGTGAAATACACTTTTATTTACATTTTTGCATTTTTGTCTGATATTTATTATTATTTTATTGTATTTGTTTATTATATTTTATTGGCTAAATAACTAATTTTATTTCACTATTTATTAAATTATTTACCATCACTCCGAGAGTAACTATACCCTCTTGTCTCATTCTGATCTTAGGGAACCATCCCTTTATTCTCATGCCAAGTTAATGAGCTGCCATCAAATGCAGATGATAAATTCCTGTTTGAGATTATCCCAGGTAAGTCTTTTTATTGAAGGTGCTGTATGTAAGTGACTTTTCTAAAGCAAAAACAAAAAATATGCCTGTAGATATTTAGGAAACATGTTATGTTTACATAGCTGTTTCTCTAAGAAATAATGTTACAGCCAGTAACTCAGTTCAGTACTCTGAAATGTGCACCCATAAAAGGTTCAAATTTTGGGGCCCCAACAGTTATTATATGGGGCCAAGCACTAAAGTTGCTTAGGCACCTATTGTTTCTGTTGCTGATATTTTTCTTACTATTCTTCTTCTTCTGCTCTTGAGTCTATGGCAGCCCATAGAACCGTTTGCAGGAATGTTATAAACTTTGGCACACTGATAGAGGACAGTCTCAAAAATATCCATAGCAAATTTTGTATTGTTTGTAAAACCTACTTTTTCAAACTTGTCCTAGGGCGTTGTCACAAACATTTAATCAGATCATCTTTAGACCATGTTGGCAAAAAGTTATATCTATAGATTCTGTGTAACATGGCGAGTTTTTTCGACCATTTTGAATTTTGTTCTAAAATGCTGTATTTTATGGACCGCATTAGTATATCATTATGAAACTCTTCATGCATCTTTGGCACCAAAAGGTTTTGGTGCAAAAGTTACAATGAAACTTTTAAAAATGCGTATAGCTTTTGTTGACATTAGCCTATGGTAATGAATTGGAATTTCTGGTTTTGCTGTATTCTCTGGATCATGTTGGGAACATCGATATTTTGCCATAATTGGCTGAATTTCCTGTCTGCCATTTTGAAATCTACTTTTCTGAATTTAGTTAGATTTTCACCTAATATGACTCTATTCATCTTCACACCATGCTTGCAAAAAAGGGATTTTGTGTCGACGTTTTTTGTTTAGCGTATAAATGAATTTGCTGGAGAGATGCCAGTCTTCATCTGAGGCTGTATCGCAACAAAACTCTGACATATTGACACCAAACTTTGCATGTGACTTGGGTACCTTATACTGACTAAGCCACATCATTTTGGTTACAGCGCCAAGAGTCATAAACCATCCATTAACCGTGCAAACAACTTTTAATTACGTTAGCCTATTTTAATGAAACTAGTCATGCCGACTACATCGATACCATACCAGTGTGGCCCAAACTTCCTGTCTGCAATTTTAATTTATGTGGAAAACTTACTTTTTTAAAACTCGTTGTCTAATTTTCACCAAAATTTAAAAAGAAAATTTTCAGACCATGTTAAGAAGGATTGGATTTTTTGTTGATAGTCAAAAACTGTTATCGCATACCACAGCAACGAATTTGAGGTGTGATCCCAAAATAACACTTGAGACTGTATTTTTATTTGCAATGCTTTGGCATATTGACAAACTTTGTGTCGGCCATCAGCTCATATAGAACATACCACATCGATTTGATTCCAACGCCACCTATTGGTCAAATGTGATGGCCTTATTATTACAGCATTTCGCCCCCGTAGTGGCAAAGATTGAATTTGCATTTTCATTTCAAGTGGGCGGGCAATGGGTTAATGTTTCATGTTGACGTCAACATGAAATGCTTAGGATTCGTTTTAAAAATGACTCATTTCAATGATTCAGAGTCGATTCTTTCTTTTGAGAGACAGTTACTTTATACAGGGAGCACTTTAGACTTTGAGCTGTGCAGTTACACACTGCATGATAGGTCACTATATATGCAAGCTTTTTACAGTGTGCAAGATCACATTGGAGGGCAATCATACAGTTGTTGTGTACCTGATGCAGCAGGTAGCAGTACAGACCGAGAGCGGGAAGCCTATGTTCTCATGGCAACCAGTCAGAGCGAGATGGAAGAGTGGGTCCGCTCCATTCGCAAAGCAATCGGATCACGGTCCAATGGAGGTATATATCATTCATCATATAAAAAATTTATATTATAAAGTTTGTTATAGATTAAGGAGGTTCTTTGGATCATTCAAACATTGTCTGTTAAGTCTAGAGACATTTCCTTTAACCCTAAAGCAAAACTTAGAGTGTATGTTGGTGTAGACAGTTAAAACTGGTAACTTGAGTGAAACCCTATTACCTTGATGGCATTTACGTTGCTTCAGAGAATCATTTATGATGCATTTAAATAGCCTCTTGTTTACTGTTACTTTGGTATGAATCCATAGACTACTACTATTAAATAAAATGGTTATGTTTCTCTCCTCAAAGTATTTGGAAAGAGCCTTTCAGACATCATGGTGTATGAAAAGAAATTTGGGCCACGTCTGGTGCCAATCCTGGTGGAGAAGTGTGCTGAATTCCTCAGAGAGCATGGCCTGCATGAGGAGGGCATCTTTCGCCTGCCAGGACAGGACAACCAGGTCAAACATTTCAGAGAGGCCTTTGATGCTGGAGAGAGACCGTCATTCCCCAGGTAAAGTTTAACATGTCTAAATGCTGTAGAGAACTCATCTGAAAAGCACATTGTTGATTGTTTAGTCCAGTAATGGCATGCAGTGGTGAATACATACTACATTTTTGTACCATGGTGCTTATAGGGTACTTTAAGGTGTACAGTGTATATTTTGGTACAGTGCAAAATAAATTAAAAACAAATATTATGAAATATTATTACGATTTAAAACAATTTTGCATTTTAAAAGATTTTTAATGTATTGAAAACATTTGAAATATTTGAAAATATTTTTGTAGATGAATAGAAGTTTCACAAGAGCTGCATTTATTAGAAATAAATTAATAATTCTACAAATACTTTAATTTTGAACAATTTAATGCCTCCGTGCTGAAAAAACATATTCATACTGACCCCATAATTTTGAAAAAGTTAATACAATGGCTTATTGTGTTTATTTATGTATTCAGGTTACTCCTCACTACTGAAGGTGAAGAGAAGCATTATGTGAAATGAAATAATGAAATAAATGTCCAAAAAAAAAAATAATAATCCAAGACATAATTTGATTAATTTTTTGACCACTGCTTTTGTAGACTTCAATGTGCTTTAAAGTTCGCTTTGCAAATGCTTTTATGTGGATAACCACGCTCTGTATGACCATTTATGGTGACGCTAAAGTCTTCACTGCTATTTTGAGGAAGTAGAATAAGGTAAAGAGCCTGACCCAGAATGTATGAACTAGATCTGAGAGAGAACTTTTGTGTGAGAGAGAGAGGATGTGCAAAAGCATGAGAGATAGAGAAAGACAGATACAAAAGCACACTATTTGAGAGGAACCTGGCACACACTGACGATCTGCGGCTGAGCCACATCCTGTCCTGACTAACAGAGATCTTGCCATTGAACACACGCACATTATACATTTGACAAGCAACTGTTTTTGCATTTCATATTATGTCTTTCTGGCTGTAAAGACCGCATGCCACATTTATATTTAATTTCTTCATACCTTCCCCCTGCAGTGACACTGATGTCCACACGGTGGGGTCCTTACTTAAGTTGTACCTCAGAGAGCTTCCTGAACCTGTAGTGCCCTGGACCCAGTATCAGGCCTTCCTTGACAGCACTCTGATGCTGGATGCTGCCACTGCATTTGTGAGAAGCACATTCACAAAAACAGTATATTAGATGAGCACTGATCCTTTAACTAACTGCAATCTGATCAATCCCAGGGCAAAGAAAAGCTGGAGGAACAAATCAGCCTTCTGCCAAAAGTGAACTACAACCTCCTGAGTTACATCTGCAGGTACAAGTCCCTACAACGATCAGACACTGATAAAACCAAAAACAAGCCGTGACATTTGCATATCTATATTTGCTATTTCAGATTCCTTTTTGAGGTCCAACAAAACTCAAAGATCAATAAAATGAGCGTTGAGAATCTGGCCACGGTGATGGGAGTGAACCTGTTCAAGCCGCAGGTGGAGGACGCCATCAGTATGATGAAGGGTCAGTAATCATCCTAAGATGGATAAATTGTGTAACATTGTGTGTGTTCTATGTGTTTTAAAAATACCCCATGAACTCAAAATATTGGTGTGTCTTTTAGTCAGTGTTAGAGGTCGGAGAGATATGATATACCGGTAGGCACAATTAAAGGGTTAGTTCACCCAGAAATATTCATTTTTGTCATTATTTACTCAGCCTCGTGTCTTTCCAAACCTGGAAGATCTTTGTTCATCTTCAAAACACAAATGAAGACCCTCCATAGCCATCTGTCCCTCCATAGACAGCAATACAACTGAAATGATCCCAACTCCAAAAACATACTAAAAACATCAGTCCACATCAGTCCATCAGACAACAGTCCATGTGACATCTTTGTTTTTTTTGTGTGTGTGTAAAGAAAACAAAAGTAACATCATTTACTTAACCATTCTTCAACCAACCATGTTTACATCTGGGGGAAAGCACGTGCATGTGCGCAATCTGCGGTTGTAGGCCTAGTGGAAAGCGTATGCAAATGCTGTGATACTCTCTAGAACGGTGGCAAAAGTAAGTCAGGGGAGAGGAATGGTTGAGTAAATTATGTTAAATTTGTTTTCTTCGCGCAAAAAACTTACTCTCCTACCCGTCACAAAACTGAAGTTGATCCACTGATGTCACATGGACTATTTTACTGATGTTTACCACATTTCTGAATCAGGGATCATTACAGTTGTATTTCTGTCTAAGGAGGGTCTGATGGCTCTCTGATTTTATCAAAAATATCTTCATTTGTGTTCTGAAGATGAACGAAGGTCTTATGGGTTTGCAATGACATGAGGGTGAGTAATTAATGACAGAATATTTGGGCGAACTAACCCTTTAAGGTACCAAAATGGACCCTTTAGGTACAAACATGTGCGCAATCTTTGGTCGTTTACGCCTAGAGGATACATACATAGTGATACTCTCTAAAATGACGAAAGACATAACACAGGGGAGAAAAATTGTAGCGTAAATTGTGTTATTTTTGTTTTCTTTGTGCAAAAAAAGAGTTCTTGTAGCATCCCAAAACTAGTTCACAAGAACTATTTTACAGATCTTTTTACTACATTTCTGGATCTGGGATAATTTTCAGTTGTATTGCTGTATATGAAGGGCTCTCTGATTTCATGAGTAATTAATGAGTAATTAATGACAGAATTTTCCTTTTTGCGTGAACTAACCCTTTAAAGTGTACATATTTAAATGTTATAGGTACAAAAGTGTACCTTTTGAAAAAGTTTCTGGGAAAGTCTTGTGCATGTTTTTAAGCATTGAGGTTTAAAATTAAGTGGTTTATGCTGTTGAAATGCAATCAGCAGTGAAATACAATGAGCAACTGTCAGAGGGACATGCACTATAACACTGAGTGATTTTTGCCACTTTAAAAAGGAGTGACATGTGGCCAGGTATCTACAGCAGTGAGAAGTGAACAACCACATGCACACACCAGGAGCAGTGGGCAGCCTGGGAATGGTGTCTTGCTCAAGGGTCTCATCTCAGTCATGGTATTGAAGGTGGAGAGAGTGCTGGTTATTCACTCCCTCTACCTACAATCCCTGCTGGATCTGGGACTCGAACCCACCACCTTTAGGTTACGATTCCAATTCCCTATCCACTTGGCCATGAATGTCCCCACAGTTGAACAGCTAAATACACAAACAGTGCCTTAAATAGTTAAATACACACTTTTTGTGTCAAAACACCTGTCTTTGCAAGCATCCGTTTAAATACAGTATAGCTCTTAAGTGAAAACAAATAGCTGAGAAAGAAAACCAGGATCCGGGCAGCTCTCATAGTGACAGCAGTCTAATATTACTGCAGCAAAAGAGAAAATCTCCCACTGCTCGGCTAAATCACTTTTGTAATTTTATTAAGAAAAAAACACATATTTCATTTGCACAGTGAAGAATACGTGTTTTTAAACATTTGATTACTTTTACGATTTATGTAGCATTTCTTATTTATTTGTTTTACTGTAGTTGTTTGCCCTGTTGTTTCTAATTAATTTCTTACTCTTATTTAGTCACTGACTATTTACTGTTTTTAAATTTCTTTTATTTAAGCTAGTATTTTATGTATTGTTCTCAATGGTGACAATTATGAGAATTATGACATTTCTAAAAATGTCCTAAATACCTTATTTAAAGCAAAAATAACTATATGTCAAATACACTGTAATATGAAATAAAAAACTGTGATATACGATTTAGGTCATATTGCCCATGCCTAGCCCATGCTTATATAATATATGAAAAACATTTTTAGCACAAAATATGAAAAGCCCTTCTTTTCTGGACAAATTAACCCAAAATATTAATGGCATAATTTCATACACCAATTTTTAGTATTTTCATTTAACAAAATGCCCAGTAGCAGCTGAAAAGTTGGGTAATATGTCTAAACTAAAGACTATTGGCTATATTTTAAAAATCATTTGATCTATCATAACTTTAGCAACAAACAGAACTTCACACAGAAACAAACCATTGTTCATTTGTAGTATATTTAACCTGAACTGCAATGAGTAAGAATGAGATGTATGGTGTTCATGGTTAACACCTTGCAGTGTTGATCTTTGTTCTCACCTCATACATACAGGAACACCCATGATACAAAAGGTAATGACGGTGATGATCAGACACCACGAGCTGCTTTTCCCACCCTCTAAAGACAAGCAGCCATCTCCTCTTCCGAGCAAGAAAAACAAAAGCAAGAAGAACAGTAACCCTCGCAGTTTTGTGGGTTGGGAGTCTGCAGAGGTATTGATCACATAACATTACAGCAGTTTTCAGGAGCACATTTGTGGAGAACTTGCAAATAACAGACTGCTTTAAAATGGTGATTTATAAGCCTGGAGAGTTCTTAAATAATAAAATCCTACAGAGTCATGCAACTTTTTGAATAGAGAGATTTTAGTATGTTTTTGAAAGCCGCCTTTCTTTCACCAAGGCTGCATTTATTTGTTTAAAAAAATAAAGTTAAGCTGTGATAATGTAAAATAATATATCAAATAATATTACCTTATATTTTAATGTTAAATAATTGATTATTTCGAATTAATTGATTATGTAGAGTTCAAGAAGTCTTATTTTTTGTATGAACGGGCATAATGTTTTTTTACAGGAATTTATTTGAAATAGATTTTTTTTTTTTTTGAAGCATCATAAATGCCTTTACTGTCACATTTGATCTGTGTGATGTATCTTTGCTGATTAAAAGTATTAATGCCTTACAAAATACTCTCATCCCAAAGTTCTTAAGTGGTAGTCCAACTTTTTGTCAGTAAAATTTTAAAAATTCTGAAATATCCTTTGAGATTTTAAATATTCAGCTAGAATAATGAACACACCTGCTGTTTGTCAAGTTGTTTTTGTCACTGCGTTACTTTCAGACCTTTATCTCTTAACTGATCGCATCACTCTTCTCTCTAAGTGTGAGGTGTCCTCCCTATCTGAATCTCCTGAGGAAGAGGAAATGGACACACCTGAGGAAGAGAGAAAGGACCTGTGTTCATCTGACACAGGATCAGAAGGCACACCTCTTTCTCCTTCCTCTCTATTTTCACCCTCAACCGACGCGTGGCCCGACAGCCCCAGAAAAAGGACACAAACTCTACCCAGTTTAGGCTGTCCGCCGGCAGGAAGAGGCCGTGAGCCTTCTTGGGAACGCTGGAGCAGGTTCCCGGAGAGCTTTAACGAGAACGAAGAGAAAACATTCTCGGAGGACATCTTTAAATTACTTGACCTGCAGAAAGTGTCACTATTTTCTGGAGGGCTGAAAAGTGAAAAGGAAAATGTTGAGGAACAGAAGGACACAGAGGACACAGGCTTGCATAAGACAGGTAGCGATGATGTGGACAAACAGACCGATGCTGTAAAAACACAGGCACAGAACACAACACCCGTTCCCAAACCTCAGCAGAGGAACGATGTGACTGCTCCAGCTGTGAGCAGAGAGAAGCCAGCAGAACCTACAGCACCTGCTCTACAGAAAAACAATGCAGCGCAAGCAGAAAACACAGACTCAACAAACATCATCAACAGGTACAGCCAAATACAAGTCTACATGTGTTTATTATTTGCCATATTGGAGTTTGCAAAGGGTCAGGGATTTAAACAAACAGACTTGTATTGCCAGACAATAAAACGGGCTCATAGTTACACTGAAGGAGGTATTCAGGCCGTAGGGACTGAGGGACCAATATGAGTCTTGGCATAAGCACTTTATGTATGGCGCATTAAAGTGCCCCTATTATGGGTTTTAAAATGATCATATTTTGATTTGGAAGTCCCCAACAACAGGTTGACATGCATGCATGGACACAAAATGCTTTTACTGCATTATAATATGCATTTATTTTTACCTTATTGGCTCAACGATCAACATCAAACAACTTGGGATTCTTTTTAAAAACGACTTGTTTCCATGATGTACTGTAGAGTCGACTCTTTCTTTAGAGAGACAATAACTTTAAACATGGTGCACTTTTAGATTTAAAACTCTGCAGGATGTTTTCATTCACTTAGAGCAGTGCTAAAGGGTTAGTTCACCCAAAAATGAAAACTTTGTCATTAGTTAGCCTCATGTCGTTCCAAACCGAAAAGACAAATTTAAATATTTTTGATGATATCAGAGAGCCATCTGACCCTCCATAGACAACAATATATCTGAAATGATCCCAGATCTACAAACATAGTAAAAACATATTGTGTTACAAAGTATTGAGATGAAATTTGGTTATTGCCCAAATACTTATTTTAATTCTTATTTTGTCTCTCATAGTTGAGGTATACCTATGATAAAAATCACAGGCCTCTCTCATCTTTTTAAGTAGGAGAACTCGCACAATTGGTGGCTGACTACTTTTTTGCCCCATTGTAAAATGGATTTGTGTTTGTACCTTTAGTCTGCAGCAGAAGAACAAAGAGCTGAGCGCTACAGTGGCAGAGCTGCAGGCAGCACTAGAGGCAGAGCGACGCTGCAAAGCTGCATTAGAGATCTTACTACGCAATGCAGAGCGCAGCAGGGATGAAGCACTTGTACGCAATGAGCAGCTGAACCGAGATATTCAGGAGTTCCTCAACAGACCAAATGCTGGACCGTCATAGTGACACCATCAAACGAACATATTTCAAACTTACTCCTGTCTAGCTCCTTGGTGGAGTACACAACAAGCTGGACAACTCCAACGGGTTTTACACCATGAACTGTTCAGCATATTGTCTTCAGAGTAAGACTAGTGATTATGTCCATCTCTCAGGACTTGTTCGATACAGTATATGACACCTTATGTACAGAAATGACAGATTTGATCTTCTTATAAGAAAAGATGTGAATTTTGAGGCGATGCAGTGTTGGACGAAACAGTTTAGAGAATTATAGAGATTATTTAATGATCTTTTTGTTTAAATTTTATTATATTTAATAATGAATTGAAAAAAATAACTCCCCAACAAAAACTAAAATGCTGGTCAGATTTTGTTTTAAACAGCCATTTTTCAACAAGGAGAAGACTTGCCCACTTTTAATTATTAATGATAAATTAAATTAAATGTAAAAGTTTTAAATAAAGTTTTAAATAAAGTAGTTATTGTTTTTGTGCTCACTGGACAGTGTTAGTCTCCTTTAAAGTCTGTGAAAAATTTGGTGAAAAGGGCAAAAAACACAAAATGTGGATTACTGTCAGTAAATAAACTGTTTTTATCTGGCTTTCCTTTCCTGCACCTTCACTTCTGTTGTCTGGTTGCAGTCAGAATGAGATAGTGTGTCAGAAGAGATAAAATGTGACAGAGTGGGAGAGAGAAATGGGAAGAATGCTTTCAGATCAGAATTCACACAAGAGACCAGGGGAAGGGGTAAAAACACTGGGAATTACGTAAGAAAAAAAAAAAAGACTAGATAGCATTGTGTCCGTCAGCTGTCATAATGCCGATTAAATGATAGTGAAGGAATTTCCTATTTCCGATCAGGCTGGATATACAGACAATGTTATGCTCAAGATCAACACAAAGCTGATAATGTGAATATATGGTCAGGTGAGTCATTCATTTGGTGGATTGCAGTGCTCTGCAGTGGACATTTCCAGATGTTTCTCTGGTACACTTAAATGGACTATGGCAGCACCACAGTTTCAAAGATAAACAACACTGTCATCAAGTGTTTCTCTTACGTAGGAAAGATTATCTTGAGGAAGAGAGTTAGCGTGAGCACGGCATGTGACACCACTGTTCACTGGGTCAACATTTCAAGTACATGCTCATCTATAATAATATTAATAACTTAGTACCTGTGGAACACAAAATGCATCTTGAAGAAATGTGTTATGTAGATTTTCAAAACTGCAGTGATTTTGTTTATTATTTAAATTTTGAAAAAACAGTACCAAGTATTCAATTTGGAAGCAGCATTTTTACAATTTCCTGTGTATTTGTGTGTATGATTAAATATTCAATGCAATAGGCTGCTACCTCTGCTGAAAAAAACAGCATATGCTGGTTAGGTATGTTTTGAAGCTGGGATGCTGGTTTAAGCTGGTTTATCCTGATTCTTTGCCAGTAACTACAGTGGAAGATGACGTTTTTTTCCTCAAATATC
Source organism: Enteromius trimaculatus (assembly GCA_032361065.1). Classification (NCBI taxonomy): domain Eukaryota; kingdom Metazoa; phylum Chordata; class Actinopteri; order Cypriniformes; family Cyprinidae; genus Enteromius; species Enteromius trimaculatus. The sequence goes on from JAUMHP010000046.1 coordinate 2,828,853, forward strand.
AGCATATTGCAAATTTGAAGAACAGTCAGTAAACAGTAACTTAACATTAAATGACTTACATGTTAGAGGCCCAGGTGGTTTCATTGCTGAATCAGTCTGAATCGGCTGAATGAATGACTCAATTTTTTTCACTCATGTTGGGTTAGGGTTAGTCAAATTTAATAATCATTGTTTTCCAGACAATATAGTGATATTTTTATTGCACATCCCTAGTGGGCTGAGAGATTTGGGGCAATATGTGGATGAGTAAACAATTTTATACTTTTATATATTAGGCTATTTATTTTCTTTTTAAAGGTGCAGTGTGTAATTTTTTAGCGGCATCTAGCGGTTAGGATTCGAATTTTTAAGTCCCCCGCTCACCCCGCCCTTTCTAAACGCATACGGAAGCTACGGAAGCTGACACAAGACAAAAATGCCGTCATCTGTTACACCTGACAGTAGCCAATAAAGCGATGAGGTGTGAAAGAATTATATTTACTTAATTATTCAGTAGACCAATATGTTATTGCGAATATTATTGTTACTCATTGATCATTGTCTCAAGTTTATTTGCTGACCTTAGTTAGATTTTTTGAATGAGTTAGTAGGGTTCGGTGACGTCTACCAAATAGGCATCTGACGAAGTCTACAGTGAAGCATCATGATGAAAAGTGAAATGAGTTTGTGCATACGAAATCAGTTTTAATGCCATGCACATTACTAGCGTCCACCTGATGCACACAATTTATATACAGCATAATTACTCAACAATATAACTGCGAGAGAAAATAATGAAATATATATATTTTTCCATCTAATGTTTATTGACTTTGAAACACAACTTTCTTTCCAAACACGGCATTGGGATGCGGTGGCTTGTGAGAGGGGAAAGGGAGGAACAAAGTCTACAGTGAAATATGATGAAAAGTGAAAGTGTAATACGATCGTGCATACGAAATCAGTATATTTCTAGCTAAAAATAAAGCTATCAAACAACAGTTTTCACTATGATTGCTAATGTTGGACTAACTTTGATGAAACGCGCTCTGTAGAAGTTTGTCCATTTAGGGCAACTACAGGCGGCATGGCGGCACTAAATGGCGACTTGCATGTAATGGGACCCGAGGAGTCAACCTGATCTCACGGCAATTCATATGTATTTTACGAGGTGGCTAATTCGTACGAATTTGCATGACCTACAAATTCATACGATTTATTGTAAATCGTACGTATTTTACGACATGGCAATTTGTATGAATTTGTACAAATTACCCTAAACCTACCCATCACGTGATTTAAGACAAATCGTTCGAAATCGTACGAGTGAGGTCATACGAATTAGTACGAATTGGCACAAATTTGGCACCTTGTACGAATATGTACGAATTGCTCGTGAGACTGTGTTTGAGGAGTATGTAGATATAAATTGCTCGTTCTAAGGTTATAAAATCATAATGGCTTATTAGCTTATTATGTAAGGTCTTTACACACCTCTGAAAACATAGTTTTGTATGTTATATTGCATTTCTGCCAATAAATTCTCCTAAATATTACACACTGCACCTTTAAAGCTGTATTTCATAAGTTTTGCCTCTTTGTCTATGTTTGAAAATCTGGTAATGCAGTTCCTTGCAGAATTATTTTGATTGCTGGTTGTACTAAGGCAGCTCCAGGGCAGAAGAATCTATTAATCTACAGTCTATGATCTAATGTTTTGAGGTGAATGTATTGCTGTCAGTTACAGCATTGGTGTGAAGCCTGTGCTTAGTAATCACAGATTCTAGCCTACATCTTGGAATAAATTACCCAAATAAGAATTTTCACCATATATTATTCTCTGAACAAGTACAAGTCTGCCATGCTTGTCCTGACCAACTGAGGAAAAAATATTACAATAAATCACGCCAATGGTGATTTAATCTAACAATTGATTTTCTCATATCACATCAAGCCACGCAAACTATTATTATTGTTATTCTTTATCCTTTGAGCTCCATCAACATTTTTTAATAGCCTTGGAGTCAAGCTGTTTGAGAACCACTGCCTCAGATCCTACATCAATTCAAAGGGGAAGACCAACCTGATCTCACGGCAATTCGTACATATTTTAAGAGGTGGCTAATTCGTACAAATTTGTACGACCTCACTCGTACAAATTCATACGATTTATTCTAAATAATACGCATTTTACGAGTTGCCAAAGTCGTATGAATTATGACCTAAACATAACCCCGCCCCTAAACCTACCCATCACGTGATTTTAGACAAATCGTATGAATTGGCACAAATTTGGCACCTCATACGAATATGTACTGTACGAATTGCTCATGA
>JAUMHP010000046.1:2860642-2882986 GCA_032361065.1 Enteromius trimaculatus
TTTTTTTTTTTTATGATGTCAAATAGTGTTGAAAGAGATGGGTTTTCAGCAGTTGTTTGAAAGTTGTAAGGGAGTTGCCATTTCGGATAGTGATGGGAAGATCATTCCACCAGCCAGGAACGGTGTAAGAGAATGATATACTAAATACAGTATATTAATATGAAGAACATGAATGACAATAAATCTACACTTATGTAATGTAGTAATGAATAACTGAATCTTCCACTAAAATAAAGCAGCTTTATCAAATGCTCATTTGTAAATATTCATTAATAACCCATGCCCTATAATATTGATCTTTTTTTTTATTTGACCTAAAATCCAGCAATACTGATCAATCGTTATGTAACACAATTCATATGTATGAGTGAAGTCTTGAGTACACACTCTTGTGATAAATCTAAGAAATTTGTAGAACCCTTGGGTGCCAAATGGAGCAGGAAAGCTGTGTTGTGTTGAATTCCTCTCTGTGTCAGAAGCTCAACAGTGAGGGAAGTAAGAATCGCATAAGTTTTGTAAACGCAAATATCTGTGTGTGTAAGAGACAGCTGTCCCGAAACAATGCTGTTTCATGTGATTCAAAACTACTGTTTCATAGCCCATATAGTAGAAGTATTTATAAAATATAAGCCATATTAATCTTAAAATGTTAATTTGCTTGGCTAATAGTGCCAATCAATTTAGTGCCAATCAATAATGAATGTTCATTGTAATTCATGCATGCTAAATTAGTTATATTTTATCTATGTATAATACGACTTGAACTAAACCAGGAAAGACTATTACTATTTATTCTATAGCTGTACAATGCGTGTCAATTCTACTTATCAATAATATAGCGTGTCAGAGTCTGCATGGCTCGATTGCGTCACTATAACAGGACTGCAGCGTCCCCGCGTGGACACAGTGGTGACGTGCAGCACCTCACACTCGTCATGGTGGATAAATGTCAAATGTACGTTCAGCAACGTTATATCATTGTCATTTCCGAGTTTAAGAGTTTGAAAAAAAAGTTTCAAGAGGTGAAATGTTGTAATCTGATTTTAAAATGTAAAAAGAATAAAACTTATTAAAGTTAGGAGTAGGAGAGTTTTCTTACAACAGTAGGCTATTAATGAATATATAGCGGCTATAAAGACCATAACGCAGGCAAACTGATTCACCTATATGCAGAGGAAGCCTTATAAAGTATGAAGAAGTATGCTAGCTATAAGAAAACTGCTATTTAAGCAAATCTTATAAAACTTATAACAAATGTAATATTGTTTACTTTAGTATTTTTTACTATACAATTAGAATAACGTTCAAAAGACATCTGCAGCTGATCCAGGATCAGTTAGATTCACTCAAAGCGTCTCTCGACTTCCTTTACGAGAATAGGTCCGCTCTCGAGGTGTGTGTATGTGTGTAATTGTCAGAGACAGTGAGACAGAATGGAGGATCTGGCAGAGTATCACGGGCGCATTAGTAAGGAGCGAGCGGAACAGATCCTGAGTAAAGCGGGCAGAGATGGCAGCTATCTGGTCAGAGACAGCTCGAGCGCCGCCGGGTCTTACTGCGTGTGTGTGCTGTGAGTAACATATGATGCGTGTGTGTGCTGTGAGTAACATATAATGCGTGTGTGTGCTGTGAGTAACATATAATGCGTGTGTGTGAGTGACATTACTGTTTGTGTGTGCTCTGAGTAACATATAATGGATGTGTGTGCTGTGAGTAACATATAATGCGTGTGTGCTGCAGGGCTTGACATGAACTTTTTTGCTTACCAGCCACTGTGGCTAATATGGTTTTCCAAATTTACTAGCTATAGTATTACTATTTAAAAGTAATTTGACCTATTTTAATATAATAAGATAATGTTACCAATCATATGGAATGTTACCAGTGTTACCTATTACCAATCGTATGAAATCACACACATCCACAAAATTGATCATTCCACTGCAGAAGAAACAGAAGCAGCATTCAGATGCATTTATGACTGTTATTTGTAGCCAATATATAGCATGAATGCTTACACTTGCAGGCAAACTTATAACAGCATAATGTTGAGTTTGGTGTTTTAATATACACGTAGTGTATACACATATGGAAAAAAAGATGAAAGTAGCCTTCTATGAAAGTAAACTGCCATTAGGTGACAGCAAGTGACTATTTGAATAAATCAGTCATTGAAGTCTACAAACCATTCGTTCAGACTAGAGGATGGATACCCGAGCCTGGCGGTACCAGACAGGCCGGGCCGGGTTCGGACAGATATTTAGAAAGCATGCTCGGGTTCGGGAAAAAATATGTGCCTCAAATTTATTTAGGTTAGATTAATATAATCAATACGTAATTTATGTAATAGTAGATTTCAAAAATTTTCAAAACGCCTCCCTTTTGATGATTCTTTAAACACTTAATAGTTAATATCAAGTGTGTAAATTCATTAGGATTTAAAACACACCATCACTCTAAAGCTGAGTTCAGACTGCATGACTAAATAACATCAGCGATTACCTACAGTCAATGAGAGAGCAATATCCAGGGCAGCAGAACATTGGGGGAGGAGTTACGAAGGTATTGAAGGTAATTATCCCCGTCCGTAATCTTCTTTTCGTTGTAAATGAGCGCACATGCAATTTGTACTGTATGGCAAGCTTATTTTGCTTGCTATCATTTTTTTTTTAAATAATAATCCCAGTCTCATGTAAAAACTAAAGACCTTGTGTTGTTTCCATGTCATTTCTCGCGTGGGTTTGGCAGTGAGACAAAGTTGTCGGCGATTCTTCCTATTGTGAAGTCATGCAGTGTGAAAGCCACTGTCGCTGATCTATCATGGAGTGTGAACACAGCAGAATACTACCCCAGATAGTCATGCAGTCTGAACCCGGCATTAGGGTAAAAAGAACATTTGACATCATAAATATTCTTGGCATATTAGCAAAATCATAAAGCAGATCTATTAGACTAATACTTGATCATAAATGTAAATCCGGAGTGGTGTTCAAACAGAAGAAGCTTTCTTTACTTTTCTTTTGGGTTGCATTATGTCGTAACACAGACAATGACTTGCTTTAGACCGCCCTTATATACCATGTTTACTACTTCTTCGCTTTAAGTGCTACAGGTGACAATTTTTAGCTCTTCAGATTCAAGTTTTTATGGCTTAACTCACTTATCATACTCATCACGCAGGGCCACATTCATAGCAAAAAGACAACTATAGACAGTGCTGGAAGAGCAATCAATCCAATGTATTCTGCTTTCTGCCACAAGCCCTTAAACCAGTCCCATCCCATACATCATTAGCATTCATTTCCCATGCCTTTAATCTGTTTATTGCTGTGGTCATGTTTTGGATACTTAAATCAATTATGTGGCCATCAGCATCATTTTCTGAAATATATATACAGTATGTTGTACATACAGTCCTCCAATTGCACCCCCCCTCCAGAAGACGGTGTTAGCTGGTCCAGGACAAGCCGGTTTTGCAGCCTCAGCCCTCGTAACTCCTCCTTGATGCTCTTCCATCATCACTTTCGTGTCGTTCATGAAACATTTTCAGCTCATACGCTTCAAATTTGCTCTGAAGAAAGGCTAAGCCAAGTGATGGAATCAGGGCTTGAAAGAATTTCTTTGTTGAAGACCATTGGTGATTCTCAATAGTCTTGGTGTGTGTCATCGTTTGGTACTTGTGACAAAATTGTGTAAGGGTTTGGTACATTAGAGCTTGTGCTTAAACAGCATCATTCACGGCTTACAGTACTGTACCATCTTTACATGAAAAACACATGCTTTTACAAAAGGACCGATGTCTTCCCAATGGTCACTGTCCCTCTTTGACAATAACACACAGTCCACAACATCAAAAAACTTTTGCTGTTCATCTCTCAATTCAACAGTAACGGCGTATCTGTGTTCTGACCAAACTAACCATTGTGTCTGTACATTGAAACCATCTCTGTTCAAACATCTCATCTCTTCCAAATGATACATATCTGAACAATGCAAATCCATTTTGCATTTGGGTATCACTTCCAAAATGATTTCCCCATATTTCTTTTGCATTTTATTTTAAATTGAACTGTCCAAATCATCTACATTGATCTTAGGTTGGATATTTCCATTTTTGCAGCCCAAGACTTTACCTGGAACGCATCCTCTTTCCCTTCACACACAATTGTCACCACATGCGGCTCTGGACTCACCCGCACTCCACTAACCTGTAAAAACTAAAGGGTGACTCGGCCTTGCATTATAAAGTCTTAATTTACCAAATTAAAATCAAATCTGAACCAAAAAAATAATTACTTTAAATTGTAAAAAGAATGGAATTTTAAAATCAGTCTCATTGTTTGTAGCACGCTTTTATGTTGGTCCTTTTTTGAGAATCCAGCAGTGAAAATCCACAGAGCCCTTAGACGCTAGTCCCCTCTTCCCTGAAACAAACCCCTAAAATCTCAAAATAAAGCAGGTGGTGTCCAAACTCGGGCCTGGAGGGCCACCTTCCAGCAAAGTTTAACTCCAACCCTAATTAAACACTCACGAATCAGCTAATCGAGGTTTACTAGAAACTAGCAGGTGTGTTGAGGCAAGGTGGAACCCTCCAGGACTGAGTTTGGTGACCACAGACTAGGGCACACATTCTGTGCTGTGTATAACATTTTGACTCTGTGTAAATCTTCAGGTGTGATGGATGGATTTACACCTACAGAGTTTTCAAACAGAAGGATGGCCTCTGGACAATAGAGGTACGAATAGATCTTGACCTTTGTACTTTTCATTAACCTGAATATAGATGTCTTAATATAACCGCATAACTCTGTTTTAACATATGTTTTGTGTGACAATATTTGGCATTCAGTACAACATGTTTCCTGTGACTACATTAGTGACACTGACACTTTTAAAGCACAAGCAGAACTAGACTATATAGCATAGCACAGCAGATTCTTTTCTCTTTGTGGTCAGTGTTATATGTATTTATAGCCTCACACTACACACATTAACAGCCAGAGAAATGCCATGTACATCTGTTAAGTTTCAGCATCACCCACATCTCGTTTCATATGCACCAAGGAAATGGCAAGATGTGCAACTTGTAAACACACCCTCGAGATGCTGAGAAACATTTGCATTTTGGTTCATAGCCCAAAACAGTTTCGACTGAAATTCAATCATTCACACTAATTAATACGTTTCTAATAACATTAGAATGGTGTCTTTAAACGCTGTTGTTAAAAGGTCTATAGCGGTGTGGATATGCTTTACATGTTCTTCATTTTATCTGCCTTCACTCTGCTTCCTGTAACTGATCAGCATCAACCACCAGCCACACAAACAAAATACCACACAAATATATATATATATATATATATATATATATAAGAAATTAAACTCAACGGAAATTGAATATTTGACACATTTTAAACCATCACAACAATAACTATTATAATGTACACTTAAATAAATAATTGTACACTTAAAAGTTAAGGCATCATCAGGAAGAATGTTTCTAAGAAATAATTTTCTCTCTCTCCCCAGGTGGCTCCTGGAGTGAAGAAAAGACTCTTTAGGAAAGTTGGCAACCTTATTGCTGCCTTCAAGATGCCAGACCAAGGCATCACGGTTCCTCTTTTGTATCCTGTAAACAAGAATGAATAACAACACACAAGCCACAAAGCACCTCAGTAGTTTCTACATGCTATAAATGTTCTCCTAATCCAAGGGGATAAATTGTGGAAATGATGTAAATGCTGTAAATTGTAAAAATGTTGAAAATAATGTTTAAATGAATATAGAAGAAGCTGCAAATAATCTGTGAGATATAAAAACAAAAAATGCTCTGCTAGCATATGTTAATGTTTTAGTTTTCTCTTCAAATAATCATCTTATGTTAGCTGTGCATTCTGTATTAATCACCTCAGATAGCATCAGAAACACAGATACACCCATGAGAGAAGCAGGCCTTGCACAAAATGTCACCTTTTTAAGTTTGATTGCTATCTTGTTTTCAGTCTAGTAATGAGGGTTTGGTAAGCAAGTGTTTCTCTGTAAAACATGTTTTATAAAATTCTGGAGTCTGAACAGCAAACAAACGCTTTCTCGTTAAACTTCGTTGAGCGTCACAATACCTGCAGTAATACCATCACATTAATGATAAAAACAAATCGGTCTTGTGTGATTGCCTTTTTGATGTTACCAAATAAATAGTAGTAGCAAAAACATTAGCAGAAGAATGCTCTATCTTTTATGATTGTTTAAATTTGATTACCTCAGTGTTTGAATGCAGTGCTGGCGATGCAAATAATGCATGTATAGGAAATCACAAGCGCTTCCTCTGTCCTGCGCAAATACTCGCACACAGAAGAAAGGGTTACATTTGCTGTTTTATTTATAAAAAGGCCACTGCCCAAAGTACTTTGTTTTTAAATAGGCATGTTTAACAAACTGCATTAATCTGTGTACATAAAGCCTATCCGCCAAATATACACCACAGGAACTTGTTTGGCCAAGGAGAGGACACTGAAGTTTTTTAGTACTTGACTTTTGAGAGAGGAAGATGACTTGATCATGAAAAAAGTTACATATTCCTGTTTCACTTCAGCAATGATTGTGATTATGACAAAGATGCAAACTAAGACCAAAAGAATAAAATATTTCCGCCACAATTTTTTTTTTCTTCGTGCAACATAATCGTTCTTCGATTGAAATGAACATCTGCAAAATGTTGGAAACGTAACGTGCCTCCAGAGCACCTCTCACACGAATCTGTTCATATTTGCACACTCTAAAAATTCAATCTAATGCATTTATCTCTCCACCTTATGTTCAGTGCAAATATATATCTCAGATTAAGATTACAAAGCTTGATGGTACAGCATATCCACAGAATTCACAAGAAAATACATTTACTCCTAATTCTCTTGAGTGTCATGTATAAATAGTCCAGAATCTATAAACAGTCTACAATAGTCCATTAATGATATACAAGTCCATATCAAGAGTCCTACACACAGAACGTCTACCCACAGTGCTGCAGACTTTAATAGTTTGGAAAAGACAAAAATACGTTCTTCAGTAGGTGATTCTTTCATTTCCCTACGTATCTTCCTCCTCAGGCCTCCTACTAGTTTCGAGAGGGATCAGAAAAAAGCAAAAGGACCTGTCAAAGTACTGGAAAAATCCAAAACGTTGGAGCTTTGACACTCGTTTAGAAACTGAAATGACCAACACATGATGCAAGTTTCACATACAGTGTACAGCAAAAGCGAAAGCAACATAAAAGAAATCACATGAGAAAAAAAAGAGCAGCATATTAACTGTAAACTGGGACATGTTTATATCCTGCGCTTTCTGTTTACAAGAATTCACCTCGCAGGCATATTAGCATTCACGATTTTGGCTTCCGCTAACCAAACCCCTCCCCGCCACAAAATAAATAAATAAATAACAACTAAAATAAAATTGCATATAACTAAGGCATGTGACGAATACTGTAGTTGAGGATGTACGATATGTCTAAGCCCGTTTCGTGTGATCGTTTCTAGCAGACCAGGAAGGCACAATTTCCACATACATAATATTTTTTTTGATTTCTACATTTGGAAAAAAAATGAGTTTAACTGTACAGTTTTAGCAAAAAAGAACAAATTTGTCTTCCACAGCAGCGGCGTAATTCTCTCAGCTTCGTCAACACTGATTAAGCAGAAACAACACAAGATGGTGGTGAGCTCTTGCCAAGACTCCACACACGGTGAATCTCTTGCAGCCCAAGGGTTAAGTTTTGTGACGGTTTTGAGTCAGATACTTCTCATGGACTCCAGAAAGCTGTTGCCATATGACAGTTCTTACAGCTTCGTTGAAATGTCGGGTTTCTGGAAGGTCATTTGAACTTCCGAGGGCATCTACGTAAATCCTGGAATGAAGATCGACTGATAATTTGGAGAGAACGTTTAACACAGAGCTCACAAGGAAACCCCACAGGTTAGCAAGATTTAATGCCATAACCAGTTTGACTCGACATTCCCATAAAGTCGAATGATTAATTTACACACTCGCGTGAGAGAATCAGCATGTGTAGAGATGAAGACTCCTTAATGTATGCCAAGAACAGTCACGGGTGAATCGTTCTCTGCGCCCTCCGACTGGCAAGCAAGGCTCGTTCGTGTGTAAGAACGGTTAAGCCACTGTAAAACAAGAAAGACTTTCAACAAAATCTACCTAACCAAACCCAAAAATAGGAATCCAAACTTGCTAAGAGTGCATAAAAGAATGCAAAATCAAAAACAATACCATCATTTGTCACATTTTAAAGGCAATAGAGTCTTTCTCGCTTCGTTTGGTTGGGATTTTAGAAAAAGCTGAAGAGATATGTGGTAGCTTGGAGTGTATAAAGGGGCGTGTAGGCATGTAGAGGTGTGCTGAGGTGCCGCTGTTACCTGCGACCAGTTTCCACGTGTCTGATCAGGTGAATGTTGAAGGGGCTGTCTGCGAGCTCAGGGTGTTGTTCGACAGGTAGGGCGTAGAAGCCATCGTACCCTGAGACACGGCCCTCGGCAACCAGCTCATCCTTTTCCTTCTCAGTCCATGGCAAACTTCCGCCCTCCCCCTCCAGGACCTTCTTCTGCTCCCACAGCCAGGCCCCCTGCACAGCTCGTATTTGTGCCGCCTCGAGAACACGCGTGCGCTCTTCTTCCGGCGTTGCTCCGTAACGAATGTTAAAGCTAAGCGCCCCCTGCTGGAGCACAATGTCAGCGAATCGTCGCATTTCCCCTCCAACCATAGCACTTATCTGAGACACCGAGACATTTACGCCGTTCTCTAACACTCTGACTCCGCCCCCGGCACCGCCCCCAGCCACTCCCAAATCTGCCTCCAGCGGGCCGGACTTGGTGAAATAGTGTGTGTCCCGCCCCTCCACGGTGAAATGGAGGCCACGCAGATATATAGCACCATTCAGTACAGCAGCTACGCGACGACTGTCCTCGCTTGCCACGCCGATTATCTCCGTCGCTACCACTCCATCACGGATGGCGAATTTAACACCTTTGCCAAAGATTGAAGAAAGGGCGGAGAAAATTGGCCTGCGACCCTGGCGACCTCCGATTTTCCCATTGGCTGGTGTCATGGGGAGACGATCCAATGAAATGAAGTTTTTCAAGTGCTTCTGAAGGTCACACTGGATGCCGAGTACAATCTGAGGTGAGGGTAGATGTTATGAAATAGTTACCATGAGTGTTGTTTGATGCACTAAATTAACTCTTAAAGGAATAGTTTATCAACTAATGAACTAGCACCACTGAGTCTGTGACCAGAGAAATGTATTCGGGTTTTGAGTCTGAATCAATAATTTCATAAAGATTTGATTGCTGAAGTGTGATCTGACATTGCCGACACGAATGCGTCAAGAAGATGTCTGTCATATGACTTGGAACATTAACCATAAGCATAATACTGTATATAGCATAATACTTTTAAGGCACTTCTACAGTGCTTTTGTACAGTCCTAACAAATAATGACAAATCTTTTTAAAATGCCCGTATTATGGATTTTTACAAATTTATGTTTTTTTTTATGTAGTTTTTGAACAAATAAGGTAAAAATAAATGCATATTATAAGAACATGAAAGTGTTTTTTGACCCTGGATGCATGTCAACCTGTTGTTTGGTACTGCCAAAACCAAAATATGAAGCTTTCATAACTCAGCATTTCATAACGGGCATTTTAAGAAAACAATATATTAAAGACTACACTAATGAGGAATTCTAAATAATTGTGTACCATGCTGTGGGAAACCTCAGCTCACCTTGCTGGTATCCCAGGTTTGTGTGCGGATCTGTGTGGCCATCATCTCGTAAGTTTGCTCGGTGTTCTCCACCTTTGGTTTTGGGAAGCCTGGAACTACATTATGAAGCTGGAACCCAAAGAGCTGCAGCCAGCTACTGATATCTGCACAGAAACACATGCAAAAATGTTAAGTTCATTTTTAAACTTACTTACTGGTCATGGGAGACAACTACACAAGCTACTATTCTACACTGAAAGGATTGAGAATTGAATGCAGTGTGACTGTGCTCAAAAACATTTAGCAAAAGTCCCCTGGATTCAGTAAGACTTTGTTTGTGGCTCATTTTGCATTTAACAGTGCACAAGTAATTTAACTGTTAAAAAGAGCAGGGCCCATCTAAAATGGAGGTGACCCAGGGTTATGGAGATCTTGGTGTAATGCCAACGCAGCCTCGAGCAAGACACTTGACCCTAGTTAGCTTGAGGGAGACTGTCCTAGTAATTAGTCTACAGCAAGTTGCTTCGGCTCGAACTAATTAATCTCAGCTCTGCCATGTGTTATTTCTCTGCTGTTCATTTTACCTTGGGGAAACGTCACTAGCATGAAAGCCAAACAAAAAGCATGACATTTGTTTGACTGTCGCTTCCCCTACACAAACCACAAGTGATTCTGTTGGCCACTCCAAATTGAACTTAGTAAAGCTAGTTAGGAAAAAGATTCCCAGAAGATTTTTATTCCATTTTGTGATAAACTAACTCTGGCATAGTAAGCCTGCTAAATAAAAAGTGGGCATTTTCAAAGGGATAGTTCACCCAAAAATTCAGACATTAATCACCTTAATTCATCTTTGGAACACAAATTAAGATATTTTTGATGAAATTTGATAACTTTCTGACCCTCCATAGACAGCAGCCCAACTACCATGTTCAAGGCCCAGAAAGGTAGTAAGGACATTGTTCAAATAGTGCATGTGACATTAGTAGGTCAACCATAATTTTACAAAGCTATGAGGAAATAATTTGTGCAAAAAATGTGTTCATCAATTTCTTCTCTTTTGTGTCAGAATTTTCTGTGCATTCACATCAGTTCTATGACGTATTGCATGCGTGTGCATTTCTCTGCTTGCAAGAGAAGGTCACAGTGCATCTGGCAAGAGAAGAATTGTTTAATATGAGAATTGGGCCCCCGACTGAGTCAGGTTTCTCTCTACCAAGCTCAGGCTCTCTTAAAGAGACCAACACAGTGTAGAACAAGATGGGCAGAGGCAGGAAGCGAAAGATTTCTAAAAACTTTGGAAGGAAAACTAGTGAGAGAGCTTTCTAAAGACCCAAGAACAACCACCAAGACACTAGTGAATGATGAAGACAGTCACTAGAGCCCTGCACAGGAATGAACTGCGAGGTTGCTGATCAAGAAAGACTCCATTTTTGAAGAAGACACACCTCCAAGCTAGAATGAAGTTTGCTAAGGATAACCTGTGGAAAGGTGATGCATACTGAAATGTGTCCTTTGGTCACAAAACTAGAGCTTTTTGACCATAGAGATGTTGCCTATGTTTGGAGAAAGAACTGGTACAGGGAATCTCATCGGGGTTGAAGAAAACATGAAAAAGGACTATAAGAAGATTTTGAAAAAAAAAACCTCAGACAGTCTGCAAGAAAACTTGGTTTGGGTCAACATGTTTGTCTTCCAGCATAATAACGACCCAAAGCATACCTTACTTCTGGTGAAGAAATACCTCCAAATGAGCAAAGTGAGTGTAATTGACTGGCCTGCACAAAGCCCAGACTTGAATCCAATGGAAAATCTGTGGGGCACACTTAAGTCCAGAGTTTGTGGCAGAAGAGCTTGAGAGATTTGATAAGGAAGAATGGGCTGTCATTCCTTAGGAGACATGCTTGAAACTTGTTGAGAACTACAGTAAACAACTAAAGACTGTTATCAAGCAAAATGGATACACTATTGGCTATTAACATCAGAGGACTAATAATTTTGACCAGTAGACTTTTTTTTTTTTAATTCTTGGTTATGCATTTATTTCTATTTGTCTTACAAACACTACAATCTTCCTGAATAAATTATTATGTTTAAAAATGCTGTATTTATAAAATCTCTAAAAAATCACTAAACATCACTTGGAAAAAAAATATTTAGTTTAGAAAAAAAAAATCAACAACAAAAAAAAAGTTACATTTCACAGAGGGCTAATAATTTTTTTCTTCAACTATATTTTCTTAGCTTCATTAAATTAAGGTTGAACAACTGATGTCACATATTTTAACAATGTCCTTATTATCTTTCTGGCCTCGAAGGTGGTAGTTGTGATGCAGTGTTTGTATGGTCGGAAATCTCTCAGATTTCATCAAACATATCTTTACTTGTGCTCTGAAGATGAATGAAAGTCATATGGGTTTGGAACGACATGAGAATTAATGACAGAATTTTCCTTTTTGGGATCAACTATCCTTTAATGGTCACAAAACAGAACTTACCGGTTGTGAACTTGGTTACATCCTGTAGCCCTCCCAAAGGATAGTTGTTCCTAAATGCATATAAATTAAATGGCTTGGGATTTACACTCAGCTCCGCCCACAATTCGTGATTGGGCGTTGTCCATCTTCCAGCTACCACATCATAGTCACGTCGACCCAGATGGACCAAGCGTGTAAAAGAGTCATAAAGGCCACCCTGGAATCCGAAGACGAGAGGAAAGGTGGGATTGGAATCTCTGTAAACGTCTCCGTAGGGTGTGTACCGAATTTCCTTCACCACATGCCCGCGGCTACTGAAAATCGCAAGAGGAGTTCCTCCATTGTCACATGCTATGTAGAATTCCTCCCCGCTGCTCATCTCCATTGCGATGAGGTGTCCCTGAAGGTCGTAATAGAGGGAGGTGATCTCCGAACTACTGTGGTTGTACAGGTGTGTCACCCGTGTCGGTTCTGTTAGATCAGCGTAGAAGAACTGCAGCTGTGATCCGTCACTATTGCGGCTGGCCACTCTCCTCCCAAGTCCATCGTAACGGTACCACACCCTCTGTCCACTGTCCCGGTCATAGGCACCCAAAAGAAGTCCATTCGAACCATAATCAAAGAGCACGTTGCCTCTGAGGCGCAAGAACCCATCCTCATCTGTCCGGTACTGGATCTCTCCGAGGCGTGTGATCCGGTCGCGGAGATCGTAGCGTAGCGGTGTCAAACGTGCACTGTTACCGTGACTCAGTAAGTTGATGTTTCCATTTAGGTCGTAGCTGTAACGCCATTGTGGTCGGTCGTTTATGGCGACTGTTTGCAACTGCCCATCCGCATCATACTCGTAAGCATACCGCGTGATGTTGTTGTCCACACCAATGCGAATATCGCAATTAGTGACGCGTCCCATGCTGTCGTACTGCAGCGTCATCCAGTATGCAATGGTTTTCAGAATCTCATACTGAACTTCGATCACTTGCCCATCTGGGTTAAAGATTTTAGTGTGCTTCATTGCATGCGTGGTGATGACCTGGTTTAGGTCGTAGTTGATGACGCTGAACTTTCCAAACTGCTCAATTCGTCCCGACACGTCCACATAGCGGTAGAGGTCAATCGGAAGTGGTGTTTCGTTGATCATTGCTTGCATGCTGGTGACCCTGAAGTTGTTGTAGCTGTAGTCGAACCTAGCATTTACCAGCCCTTCTTCACTGAAACGATATATTTGTCTACTCACCAGAGGACCTGAATCAAAAAAAAGAGAGAATGAGAAGTTAGCGCGCCACAGAGGTGAAGTAAAGCATGAGCTAGCTTTGCCACAGCATGAGATAGAATGAACTCTCCTGCTGTCAGGTGACTGATTGTGATTCAAAGCGCTTTTAGATCAGCCAAGCAGGAGGCGAGTGCAAGTGAAGTGACAAAAGGAAGATTAAACGTCAGCCTGTATGTTTATTGGTGCAAGAATATAACCTGTTTACCTGTCCAACTGCTCGCCCATCTTACTTGTCTCTCTGTCTCATGGGATTATCACCTCACCTGTTTATTTGTGCAAAGATGCCATGGTGCACCTGTCTCTCTGCTAAATAATCTAACCATTCCGCCTAGTTACTGGCTATAACAAAACTTGTTAAATATGTGACAAAAAAAATCAATTTCTGTCAATTAGGGCTGACAGTATGTATAATGTGATGACAGAATAGTATCAGCCGGTAAAGTTATATACCATTTACGTCGTGTAATTCCATTAACCATATGATAGTATCATTTATAATTAAAACTAAACACCCGGTCAATTTGATTCACTAAAAGAGTTTCAACTCATTATGGTCATTTGTTTTGTAACCAAACTACATTGACTGTTTTGTATGTTCATTAAATAAATCACCTTCATTAATTATTGACCAAAAGTAGTCTTGGTTGGTAACATTTGTTAATGTTTTTGATTAAAAACAACAAAAAGAAGAATTGATATGGGCATTGGTTAAAAACATTTTTCAGACAATAATAATAAGAGGCTTTTAAAGAGGTTTGCAACTCACATGATGTACCATAATATAAAATTTCTCCCACTGTGATAAAAGATTTTGGTCACACCACCCACCCGGCTGTCATAGTGTCTGTCAGATGACATTGTCAAAGTGTTGTACCTGTCTGTCTGTAGCGGATGGTGCAAACGAATCCTTCATGCATCAGGTGGATGGTTTTAACAGCACCTGTTGCCTCGTCGTAGGTGAAGGTAACAAGTGTTGAGTCATAGAGGATCTCAGCAAGCCGGGCCACTCGGCTGTATTTGTACATCACATGCCTGCCTGTGCCCAGGTACAGACTCTGGAGTAGGCGCCCATCGTGAGCGTAGTCCTGCGTGAAGCTGGAGGTGGGTGAGTCGGGTGGGGTGTAGGTGTTTCGGTAGTAGCCCACAGATAGAGAGGTCTGCAGGCTGTGTCTCACCATGCTGGGGAGGGTGACCGACAGCAGACAGTCTGTCTGATCGTACTCGAATGTATAGCGTCGCTGACTGTGTAACAACAGCTGGACAGACTGAGAAAAGGATAAGAACCGGGGGAGAAAAGACCAAGAGAGAGGGCCTTTTAGATTGAATTTGAACGTACCAATTGGCAGGTGAATCTTATAAAAACATGTAAAATTAAACTCTAAATTTTCATAACAACAAAGCAGTTTTTCTGTAAACACATTTTCTGTAAACAAAGAGAAAAAAAAGCTTTATTAAAATCAGAAAATTAAAACCAATAAAATTTAATTATAAATAATAACTTGTTAAATGCTGTTTAATTAATAAAATTCAAATGATTCAATTTTATTTTGTAAGAGAATTTGTTTTTTTCCCCAATATGGTAATGATAATTATGTTAAAATTAAAAGAAAAATGCACAAACATTCAATTCAATTAAAAGAAATACATATGCTTAATTTCAAATATTGAAATGAATAATTTAAAATTATAAAATAACAACAAACAAATAAAAACAATCCTTCTTTCATCCCATTTTGGAAAATGTGACCTGGACAAGTTCTTGACAGAGAAATACTACTCCGATAAGACTTAAACATGTACTAGCTCGCTGGTGAGTCTCAAGAAAACATGTCACATTAAACCTATGAATCAAAAGAACACATTCAAGAAAAAATATATGAAAAATACGACCTACACAGGTTTTTTTGAGATTCACAGCTCTCACACAAATAAAGTACCACACCTTCTCCAGAAAGGTGTAGCTCCAGATCTTTCCATTGGCCCAGGTCCGTGTGATGATGCGTCCGTTGTCGTAGTCTCTGCGCTCGGTCCAGTTGCCTCTCTGTATGCTGGTGACCAGACCTTCGCTCGAGTACGTTACTCGCACCTGATTGTATTTACTAGGAGACCAGAGCACAGGCCTGCCCTTGTCATCGTACTGCACCCGCAGGGTAAATTTGCGATGGTCATCGTATATCTTCCCGACCCGACTCTCTTGACTATAATCTATTGATAGCACGTTCCTGTTGTGAGCCTAAGCGAGAGAAGGGGATGAGAAAGAAGGCAAAACTTATGATCTTATTATATCGGAGTACACAGAAACATGTGTGCAATAAAACTGGCAATAAAAGAAGAACATTTCTTTCTCAGGGGCACAGAGGGAGACAGGGTTGCAGTTAGAGCCAACGTTATTCAGCAGATACATCAATGAATTGCCAACAAGTCTGGAACAGTTTGAAGCTCCTGATTTCACTCTGTGATTCCGGGATCAAATTCCAGCTCTATGCAGATGAATCGCTTCAACCATCTCCCACTGAAAGAGGCTACCACTGAGCCTGGACCTACAAGAAGATTTTGCTCCCATAAAAAGATAATGTCCTGTAGAGATGCCTGTTAGAATTTGGCTGAATATATTAGAATTTGTAATTGAGCCGGCTGCCCTTTACAACAGCGAGGTGTGGCGTCCACTAACAAATTAGAAATTAGGCAAATGGGAAAAACATCCAACTGAGACCTGGCATGCACAATTCGGTAAAAAATATCTTAAAAGCAAATGGAAACACCGCAAGTTACACATGCTGGGTGGAATTAGACCAATAACATTAATTCAGTGATCCCCGTATCATTATAAAACCCTGCAACGAGAAGAGTTGAGTAAAGAAAACAGAACTCTCGCTGAGCTGGTCCTGAGCTTTACAATTAATTGTACTAACATATACATTCCCCCTGTGACCACAGTAATTCTGTGAACCTAATTAGAATGAGCCAAATTACAAACACAAGCAAAACATGATTATATATACAGTACATACATATATATAAATAACACTAGCTTCTCTATATTTTTTCTATTCTATTTGTTATTTATTGTATCTTTTATACAATTAACAAAAACAAAAAAATGGTCTATAACACTAGCGTGCTCTATTCTTTTTGTATTCTGCTTTTTAAAAAATTTAATATATAATGATAAAAAAAAAACCTTGCTTCTTGTGCTGTTAGGCTAACTGGGACTTGTTATAGCACTTTGCTCTTTTGTTGATTTTGATTGTCCTTATTTTAAGTCGCTTTGGATAAAATAGTTTGAACAAAAGTAAAAAGTAAAAGTAAAACAAAAGTAAAATGCAATGCTGTCTGGGCCTAAAAATACTGCACTATGGCACTTTTTGTGCTGACTTCAATCCAGTCAGAACTTCTTGAAGTTGGACTTGCAACTTGGAATAAGAACTGTCCACTGTGTCAGAAATATATATTATATATTTATTTATTTTAATATCATTTAGGTCAGGATCAGGGGTACTGTGTACCGGGCAGCACATTGTGTCTGTGACTGTCACTGTATGAGGAACAGTGAGAAAATGGCATTGTCTTTCACATTGGTCGACTTTCAGATTTTTTTTTGTTACTTTTTAGATCCTTTTATTTAGTCTAGTTTATTATTAGTGATATTAGCCTCAATGACACAGTTACAACCACTATATCTGTTTCACTCTAATTTGAAACAATTAAACATATATATTGTGCAATCTTAGAAAGATTTCTTTTTTTATGAATCTAATGGTTCTATTCATCAAAAAATCTTGAAAATAATGTATTATCCACAAAATGAAATGTTAGCAATAAAACATTTCTTGAGCACCAAAGCATACTGCACCAAGAAGTGAAACCGAACAAAGAATGAGAGAACATTAGAAAGAATAAAATAGAGAAGAGAAAGATTTAAATAACTTATTTGAAGGAGAGGTTGAAAGTGTGTAATGCAGTATATAAGGCTGTGCAGTGGCTGTAATAGGGTGTATATTACAGAGTATAGGTGAAGTGTAGTCTATTTCTTCCATTTGCACTACATCACAGTCCCTTTAAGGAAAGTCTAAGGAAAGTTAATTCTGCGGCCATCTTGGTAACATCCTGCCAGCTATAAGTAGTCAGGAAAGTGTGCTTAAATAGGGAAAGAGAAAAAAAATAAATAAAAAAAAAGCTTAAGTGTCAATTACATGTCACAAAAAAGAAAAAAAAAACAAGCTCCAGTCAGTGTCAAGAGTATTATTATAAGAATATGAAATAAATAAAATTTGCTTTAATGTAGGGTATCAAACAAATTCATGCAATTAAAGCTCAAAGCACAATGGTGTTAATAAAAGCTCAGTGTAGCACCATTATGAGAAATATGCAGAGGCAGAGGTAAGATTAGTACTCTTCATTTGTAGAATGACCAAGGTTCAATTCCAAAGCTGGAATAAATTAATTTGTCTTTTAATAAATTAAGAAAGAACACAATCCTGTGGCAGTTGATGAATAACGGGAGTCGGGATCTCATTTAGTTCCATTTTAGTTAACTTGATCTCCGTGATGAATGCTGCATTTGCTGTGACAGCACTTGAATCTAATCATGTGCTAACTACTACTGTTAACATAACCTAACAAAAACAGACTGTTAAGCACAGAGGTGAACACACAAAAATGACTGCATTTTAAGTTTTAAGAGCAAGCCTGAATTAATAAGGTTTTCTAATTTTACTAAGCACCTTACAAAACAATGAGCGATACATGGGCATCTCAGGAAATTTTGAATGGAAAATCACATTGCCCTCCTGCACATTACATCCTACACCCTGGTCACCATACACAGAAAACACATTATTCTCAGTCTGCATTCATATGCTGCGTGTGTGTCTGTGTATTACCCTCAGTCTCCGTTCATATGCTGTGTAATTCCCTTTGGCCTGTTCACGTCTTTGTCTCCACTCTATCAGGCTGTGAGCTGGTTCCCCCGGCAACGTGATGTTGCACCTTCCGACTGTGGGATGGACGAGGCCTGATGATGCTCCCGGCAACAGCCCGGATGACACTGTTGGTTCAGTGCTGAGAGTAACATCCATCCCGCTGGCATACGTCACCCACAGAGAGCCGTCATCTCTAACGCCGTACACACTAACAGAGTGAGCTGGACAGACAGAAACAGCTTCATAAGATTAAAAAAAAAAAAATGTTTTACAATTAATAGTACAAAAGAACAAATGCTATATGCTGTACATTGTATATAGAATATGTACTGGCTTCCAGTAACGTTTATAAATGTTTATAAATCACTCAATTGCATATGACCTAAATGTAAAAAGATATGCTCTCTAAATATAAACCTAACAGAGCACTCAGATCATTAGGATCGAGTCACTTAGAAATACCAAGGGTTCATACAAAACAAGGGAAGTCCGCTTTTAGCTATTATGCTGTCTGCAGTTGGAACCAGCTTCTTCTTTGAGTTTGATTAACATGAATGACAGATGACAAATATTAGACTGCTGTCACTTTAAGAGCTCCCTGGAATTCAGTATACTGTTACACATTTGTTTTCTTTCTCAAATGTTTGCTTTCATTTAAGGCTTAAATTACTGTGTTTTAAAGACAGGCATTTTGACACATACAAGTGTCTGTATTTAACTATTCAAGGCATAAAGTGACAAAAATAACTCAATACTCTTGCACTTTTTACCAGTTAATCATATTTAATAGTATATCGCCTAACCCTACAATGAAATAATGACAGAATTGCAATTATTTTGTGAACTGTCCCATTAAATGCGGCTGGAGTGTTCAAATACTTTTTTGAGCCACTGTATTTTACATTATGACAAAAACTAATCTGTAGATTCACACACACACACACACACTCTCTCACCCTGTCGAAGTGTGTAGATGGTGTTATCCGCAGTGTGGTTTGTAATTATAATAAAGTTTTCTCTGTTCGAGGCAGTGGCTTCCACTCTGACAGCTTTCTCCATGTTTCCATGGAAACTGCTGACCTCTCCAGTCGGCAAGGTCACGTTGATGAGGTGTCCGTCAGAGTTATACCTGCTCATAAACACACTTTCTGTTAGTTTGTGCGTGTGTGTCTGAGTAAGAAAGACTGTATTAAAGTTTAAATGAATGAGTGTAAATGCATGTGCATGTAAGGGAGTTTAAAGGGGTCATATCATGCATTTTTTATGATTTTATTGGCCCCCGATGACATTTGAAATGCTAGTCAAGGTTTCGTGTGTCATAATTTAGTTTTTCATGACAATTTTCCATTCTCTCCCTGACCCTAACAACAGCAGTAAACAGGCTGTTTTTTGCTGCCGTGCCTTTAAGACCTCTGTGTAAACGCCCTCTTCGCATGTGAAATGAGAAACAAGGCTTTGCTTCACTTACATGCGGCCTGGGTTTGCTGTTGGGTCCAATATAGTTCATGCTGCTGAATTCTTCAATAACGGCCTCTTTGCAAAGACTGAATTACATTGTGACAGGATCATAAAACAATCCACTGAAATGTGCTGAACTGTGAAGGTGGAACTGAAATGATCAGAGACCTTGTTAAAAATAAACTTGAGTCACACTTTCCTGCAGTTACAATCTAAAGGATGTTTTTATTGTTAGTTGTACACAAATTGAATCATCAGTATCTCTATTCTTGCTACCTTAGTGTGACTGTGCAGGTTAAAAAATTAATAAAAAAATAATAATGTATAATGTACTAATGACTAATGTTGGGGTAACGCATTACAAGCATGTTATCAGATGACTTTTTAATAACTAGTAAAGTAACGCATTACTACTTTATTTAAAAGGAAATATCTGAGCTCCTTTTTCAAATAAGTAACACTGGTAACTTTTTTGTACTGATTTTCAGCTCTCCTGCTCCTATGTTGAGACAAATATGGAGTAAGTGCAGAGATTTTGTGTGTGCCGTGTGAAAATGTTACTCTAGTTTTAGATTAAATTTAGAAAGTGACGTAACACATTACCGTCCATAAAAAGTAACTAACACAACTAGTTATTTTTAGAGCGCAACGGGCAGTTTTTAAGGACTGTATGTTCTCTATTAGCTAGTTTCACGATATGATCGTGTATGGGTGTGTGGGGTGTTTGGTGATTGTAAACTGTGAGTACGTGAGAGAGAGAGAGAGAGAGACAGAGCGCCTGGAAGCACCAGTAACCAAAATACTATACTTTCAAACATATTGTAAAACTGAAATGTTAAATATAAAAATATTTAAAACAGCTAGTTCATATATATTCGAATA
This sequence comes from Enteromius trimaculatus, assembly GCA_032361065.1. Taxonomy (NCBI): domain Eukaryota; kingdom Metazoa; phylum Chordata; class Actinopteri; order Cypriniformes; family Cyprinidae; genus Enteromius; species Enteromius trimaculatus. The sequence continues at coordinate 2,881,423 of JAUMHP010000046.1, forward strand.
CAGCAGTAATACATCGTTATTATAGGACCGCACGTCCTACAAGTTTGCCGCTTTGGCAGATCCTCGCAGAAGTTATTAGTCTTAAATTAGACAAGATGAAAATCAAAAGTAGATTTATTTTAAAAAACAACAGTTTAACACTAAATATTGGACATAAACGAACATGTTCAAGATAAAAGTATTTTCAGATAGCTGAAGTTTATATTTTTGGAGTAAAGTTAAATTAAACAGATACATACGTCACAGCGCTCCAGACCACGACGAGCCCTGTTTTAGACTGCTAACTTATCAACTGCATATTTTTTTTTATTATAATAACGATGATGAAGGACAAGCTAAAAGTTTTTTAGTTAATGTGCTGTAAAGAAAATGAAATGCTGGTGACGATGCTGTTTCATGTTCATTCATAGTAGCTGTTAAAGATGTCTAAAAGATCTCTTTTAAAAATAAAGGTTTACCATTCGGCAGTTCAATTTTGTTTTTAAAAAAACATTTCCAATATGGAGAAGGTTCATATGCATGTATGTGCGGCGCTGAGTAAAATAGCAATGTAATTTGATAATGGTAGTCTAATTATAATAGGCCGCCTAATAATAATAATAATGTAAGCGACCAGCACACAAACCAAAGTCATAAAACAGGACCTGAGTGAATCTAGGTGCCTCTCGGTCTGAGAAACATCCAGAGATCCTAATAATCCTAACCACAACAGGAGAGAAAGAGACACATTTTGCTGTTTAACAAACAAGCCAACAATTGTTTGATAGCTCCCCTGCTGATTCGCATCCACGCACACAGCCCCACCGGACTCATAAACAATGTACCTTAGAACGTCTCGGACCCTAATATAAGCAACACAGGACAGAGAACGTTCGCAGGAGATCAGAAACAGGTTAACCTGGGACCAGTACCCAGCATAAATTGATAATCAGATATGGTTTATCTGCGTTTGATTTACACGCTGAGAAACTCTCCAGACCTTCTCAGCATGACCTGCAACCTCAAATCAGAACGCTTCCAACATCCGCGCATTCTTTAGGAGACGTGGTCTTTGCGCCACAAACAAAGAAACTCTTAAATGAATGCGTAAGCATTCTTAAAAGGGACAATAAAATCGCTCATTGCTATTAGAGCAAATATGTAGGTTTACAAATAATTTCTTATGTGTATTCTATGCATTGTAGTGTTTCTGATATTGGGTTATCATCTTTCTATGCATAGCTATTGGATAAATGGAGGTTAATTGTTACTCTATGTTTAAATTGTAGGCATGTTTGACATCTAATAGATCTAATACATAATCTTCAACATCAAGAAGAAAAGGCATCTGAAAAACAGGTGGAGGAAAGCCATATAAACGCGTGGAAAACGCCGGCCAGATAGCTCCTGTCATGAAGCGGAGCGCCGGCCGGGGATGGCAAAAGTGTGGTTTCGAGACGCAGCGTCTCGTTCCTTCAAGGAACAGGGTTATATACATAACCTGAGATGTTCCTTTTCAGGAACTCGAGCTGCGTCGACGAGACGCTTTGGGAACGAGATGCCCACGCCTCCAGACTTTTAAATC